>WBZZ01004922.1:17500-35000 GCA_019918135.1 Paulinella micropora
TCACCTAACCATATTATGAGGTGGTGACCGAGAAAGATAGATCTACCTCATCTTTATGCTCCGAGCACACTGCCTGACTAATGTCCGCACCGCTGCCTTGCATGTTTCTTTAATTTTCCGACCTCTGCCTCACTGTGGCAAAGCCTCACTATTTCCTTAAAGTCCCATCCACTGCCTCATTATTGCCTTAATGTCTCACAGGACTGTCCTGCGGGAACCCCGGACTGGTTAAAACGTCTGCATCAGTCAGCCAAACGCTTTGCACAGCTGCGAACCTATCTGTTGGAAGAAATGAGGCTTGCAGAAGATACTTCTCTTGCTACGAGCAATCAAAATGTGCTTCAGACTGTGGAGCAGGTGGCGGTGTTGGAGCTGGCCGAGTTGCATAAGTGGATTAGCGAGCTCGAGAAAACAAAAACAGCGAAGCGTAACAATAACGCAGCCGACCAATCGGCCAACGGCATTGTAGATTCCACCAAAGCACCCCGAGGGTTCATCTGCCCGATCTCGCTCGAGGTCATGCATGATCCAGTCATAGCCGCGGATGGGCATTCGTACGAGAGGGAGACGATCGTGGAGTGGTTCAAGCACAAGAACACCAGTCCTTCTACCAACCTGCCTCTCCCGCACACTCTGTTGGTCGAGAACATCGCGCTCAAGGCAGCTATCCAAGATTTCCGACAGCAGCAAGTGGGCCCGGGGCTGATGGCAATCCGTAACAGTGGAAGCCATACTGCCAAACAAGGTCCAAGCAGAAAGCGGCCAGTCAGGTCGGGGCGGTCAGGCGGGCCGACCCTACCTGCCGCGAGCCTCCAGCCCCTCCAGCCCCCCACCAAGCGGCCCCGCAAAACTCGCTCTTGACGTTTATTTCATTCAAGTTTATTCTTTCTTTTGTTTTGCTTTCATTTTTACGTTTGGGTTTCACTTTTGACCCTCACTTTGCTTTCATACGTAAAAAGTAAGTAAGTAAGTAAGTAAGTAAGTAAGTGAGTGAGTGAGTGAGTAAGTAAGTGAGTAAGTAAGTAATAAGTAAGTAAGTGAGTAAGTAAGTAAGTAAGTAAGTCAGTAAGTGAGTAAGTAGGTAAGTAAATAGGTAGGTAGGTAGATAGATAGGTCCGCCGCTGACAGCAGCTCGAAGCAATTAGTCACGACGGTAAGTGTCAGTGAATGAATTATTACCTAAAGCTTTCATGACTCTGATGCTACGGTACTGATATTATTATTATTATTATTATTATTATTATTATTATTATTATTATTAGTATTATTTTTATTATTGTTATTATTATTGTTATTATTAATTATTATTATTATTATTATTATTATTATTATTATCATTATATTATTATTATTATTATTATTATTATTATTATTATTGTTATTATTTATTATTATTATTATTGTTAATGCCACGGTTACTGAGACGATCTACATGAGCGGGAAGCGAAATAACATCATCGGACCATGTACTTACCTACCTGCCTATCTATCTACGCTCCCGGATCATGATAACAACTTGACTATCATTCAGCACTGCCGCAGCTAGAGCCCACAAACCTAACCGGCTGCCGCCGGGCTCAATCATGCGAACTTGAATTTCAATCAGAGGCCGGGCCGTAGCCGCATCATGATCTAATACTAAAGTTCATAATATACGCCGTCGCGGCCAGGACGGTCACAACCGTGACCGGTATAAACCAGTACTGACTTCAAATGAGTCATTCTTGAAATGATAAAGTGAATCGGTCATCTGACCTTGAAATGATAAAGTGAATCCAACCTCAGTTTGATGGCACCGTTCACCTTGCGCGGTCACGCCGGCCGTGTTGGAGGATCCTTCAGCCTCAGTCCTGGCAAATCAAGTTTAAAAGTGAAGCAGCTCGGGCCAAAAACGTGTGTCTCAGTGCATCAGTCTTGTCACACAATAAAAACCGTCACATAAGCCGTGACAAAAAGCAACCAAAAACATATGAAAAAAAAAAAAAAAAAAAAAAAAAAAAAAAAAAAAAAAAAAAAACACTGAGCGACGCGGGCGGCTTTTTTTAGGGAAATCAATGCCGCCCGCCCCTTCTCAGGCCTGTGCCCTTTTTAGTGAAGACGGCCCGGAGAGAGTTCATATGGAACTTGATTGTTACACAAATGTCTGCAATGTACGCAAAAACTCAACCTGGAAAAAAAAATTGTTGACGTCGTTCATAAGAACTACTTATTAATAACATTTTTTCAATCTAATTTGAAGCCTCCGTGCGTTAATTAGCAACATGTAAACTTTAATAATATGACGCGCCTCATGATATATAATGACATACTTATAAAAACGGATGCGGCCGGCCATTTGGCCACGCACTTAACTTTGTTTAGGGGAGCCTCAGGCTGCCATAAAATTACAGATGACTCATGCCCCGATACTACAGTGACACTGTACCGGCCGGGTGGGCCGGCGGTGCATAGCCCTCCGTTTGAGAAATTTGAATTTTGTCACAAAATCCAACTTGATTCTGTTGAACCAAAAGAAACTTGTGTTAGAACATACATCATGCTAAGTACTGTTCTTGCACAGAGATTGCAAGTCAGCCGTCCACGGCCGGACCGGTTCAAGCTCATGACAGTCACGATCGCATCGTACATCAAGCTTTATTGAAAATTAAAGGCGGCACAGACAGAACAACACGGCCCGGCACGTCCTAAAAGGATGGCTCTACCGACACACATCCTGCGGACCGGCCGGGTCATACTGAATCGGTCCGTTACCGTATTAATCATCTACAACCTATTGGTCTAACACTCCCCTAGATCAAGATAATTAACTTGCAAGCAACTCAGTAATGATCGCTGATCTTAAAACGAATATTAAGTACAAAAAAGAATTAAGGTATGTAGGTAAGTAAAAACTATGTCTGAGGAGTGACTCTATAGCTAATCGGGTGGAAAGGTGTTGAAGTACAAGAGTCGGTTGGTAGCGAAGGGATACTCAATGGTCCAAGGAGAACATTACGGACAACGCACATTCCCGACACTGTACTATGACGATACTTGGCTTCTTCATGCTGGTGACGTTCTACGATCTGGTGCTGGGGAAGTTTGACGTGGGCACGGCTTACATCGAAGCAGAAGTCGAAGAAGAAGGGATGCGACGTACCTACCTGGCACCATCTTTTGGCTTCGAAGAGGAAGGCTATGTCTGGGAGATGGTAAGTGCGCTCTACGGGAGACCGGTTGCCGGGAGGAAGTGGTGGGTGCAAGTGCTGGTGCCTTTTATGGTGTCTCAAGGGTTTGAGCAGCACAAAGCTTTGGGTAGCTCCCCATTATGGAACCTTTACCGATCCCTCTCAGGATCAATCCGGGCTACCTAGCAAGAGTCTTCACGCAATATGGAAACGCACTTTAATAACTCGTATAAGTAGAAGAACTGATCCGCGGCGACAAAGACTGCCACGTCACAAAACTGACTAACTTAGATGCTGGTCTGATGCGTACTGACTCTGACTAAGTTACGTAATTATAATTATGACTGGTAAGTGATGTATTAAATCCTTTCAGTTAACATTGGCATTATTGACTGTCCGGCCATATTGACAAATCAACTATCCAAGTAACAGTGAAATTGAAATAGCTATGACTAACGCTCCCCCTTAGTTATTTGTCAATGCTATAACTATCCGTCATATTATTAAGAGTCTTATTGTTCTTAAACAAATGAAAAATTTGCAAGCGCTTCCCGTAAGGGGTATCAAAAGTCCAGAAAAATTATATATATAAATATAGTAGAGGTGCGAAGAAACAAGTGAAACGAAAGAAAAGCGAGCTGTATACGTAGAAATGAAGTTGTCCAGTCTCCACTGCCACCGGCCGCCGAAAATGTCTGGTGTGGGTCGCCACCCGCCACTCGAGTCCCGGCAAGGCTTAGCCACCCAGGGCCCGCCACCAACGGCCTCGATCCTACGATCCGATTGCCACGCGCGTCCATGGCCAGCTCTACACCTATAGAAATATCACTCGCACAACAAGGAGAAACAAACACAAAACATCGGTGAAACACCCATAATCATTCCGGGGTACCCGGAATGTCAACCGTAAATTTGTTGAGCAAATAATAAAACTGCTCACGCGGTAACGGTTTAGTAAAGTAAATCACCTATCTGCTTTTTGGTTCCTACCTTTATAAACTTAATCTCTCCATCTCTGTGTAGGTGGTGAATGAAATGTAATTCGAGAGGTAAATGTTTAGTGCGGGGGCCGGATAATCCTCTCTCACCCGCGAGAATTGTTTGCGAGTTGTCCTCGAAAATTTCAACTGCACCTTTTTTTGGAATTCCGAGTTCCTGTCTGACATGACCTACTGCTAATCCCTCTCTGATACATTCTGCAGCAGCGTAAATTTCCGCGTCATTTGAACTAAGTGCTATTAGTATCCTACTTTGTCTTTTTGAAAGCCATCCTATCGGGTCTCCTCCCCACAAGATTATATAACTCGTGCGAGACTTACCCGTTTTCAGACAAACTTTATGTGCGGCATCGGGCCACAATGTGATTTTGGGTAGGTCATACCCTGTTGAACGGTTTTTGGCCCGTGAAAAGCTAAACCGCGAAAAGACTTGATTAAATAGCGTAAAATTCTGCCTAACATAGCATAGGGCAGCGTAATGATTAAGGGCTTGTTCAATATCAGGCCTTGTCATCTTGGCTAAATAAAGCAAACTGCCTACTGTACTCGGAATAGACGTTTTACACAAAGCAGCATCCTCCGACATTGCTTCCGGTGTTTGGTCTACCGCAGGGGTACTAACCGGGCGAGAATTTGCGTATCCTGTCTCGCGTAAAATTTGCAACTGGTATTTTCGCTGGTGCAAGACGATTCTGCCTTTCTCATGCACTATCTCAATACCTTTGAACTCTTTTGCGACTCCTAGCCTTTTTAGTGGGTAATACTGTTCTAACGCAGACGCGAATCTTTCATAAGCTTCTTTGCTAGGTGCGGAAAATATTAAATCATCCACGTGAAATACTCCCATTATAGCTTCCTTTATAGGCTTGTCTTTCTCTACGAACACGCATAAGTCGGAGTCTAACAGCCTAAATCCTAGCTTTACTAATTTAGGGGCTAGTATGTCATACCATCTCCTACCTGCCTGCGGCGCACCATACAAAGCGCCATCAACACGCAATATCATCCCCTCTTTGCCCTCTCTATCCATTGCATCAGGTGGGTAGGCAAATACCGGGTCTTGCATGCGAGCATTTAAATAAGCATTTTTGAAATCAATTCCGTAAAGCTTATTACCATGCCAGGCAATTAGTTTAGCAAGCATGAGCAGTGAGCGGTGTGAGGCACAAGGAACAAACAACTGGTCAGGGTTGAAGCTGACTCCTGGCTCTAACATGTCTCCTCTCAAAGCTAACCTAGACTTAAGAAACTTCCTTCCGTTCTCGTCTATCTTTACTTTGTGAACACAGCCAAACGATACCCGGGTATGATACCCTGGGGACCCCCTCATACCCCCTCGATAATAATAACTTGATAATAATAATAATAATAATAATAATAATAATAATAATAATAATAATAATAATAATAATAATAATAATAATAATAATAATAATAATAATAATAATATAGTGCTTCTCTGTCAATGGCTGATGCATTTCTGCACATGCGCCTCCATCGTCTCACCCGTGAGGGGAGTACGAAGAATTGACGATAAGCTCTAATGCCACCCCCGCAAGGGCAGTTCCAACACTTCCAGACGGGCCGGTATGTTCAATGAAAATACTGGTCCAGACGGATCGGTATGTTCAATGAAAATACTGGTGGCGACGGGAATCGAACTGGCGACAGGGCCCAAATGGTAGAACTTGACCACTGGGCTATCACGGTGTCTAAAATAATAATAATATAATAATAATAATAATAATAATAATAATAATAATAATAATAATAATAATAATAATAATAATAATAATAATAATAATAATAATAATAATAATAATAACAATAATAATAATAATAATAATGAGTGGTAAGTATTCTATTAAAACAGTGCTTGCGTAAATAATATTACAATACAATAATAATGATGAGGGGTATGGGAGGGGTATGAGAGGGGTATGATATTATACCTATCTATATTTTCAATTAATTTAATATTAATATTAAATTATAATTATATTAATATCATAATTCTTTAATTTTTTCTACAGTTTTGGAAAGATTTGGAACACTTTCCATCATATCTAGAAAGTCGTTACCAAGCTGCACAAACCCTGCTTGTGCTCTTGAGTTTGCGTTTTTAGATACGACTGCAGCTAGATTAGCGATAGGATTAGATTTGCTATGTATCTGCCGCACCTGCCCTCCCACAGTGCGTTCGCCAGGCATAGTCCATATATTGCGTGGGCTACCTATCTCTTTCATAGTTGCAATGCATATGATATGCTCAACTGCATGGAAAACATAGGCATGATCAGTTGGAGGTAAGTTAGCTAGTACTAGCCTGCGTACATCTCTTTCCTTCACCTTCAAATCCTCTACATACTGACCTGTTATCATTATGGAGCCTTCACTACCGAACTTACTGTCAGGATCCATAGCACCAAAAAGCTCACACAACGCTGCCCATGTGTCATAAGCTCCATCTCTTAATCCGCCTGCAAACCATCAAAGAAAATGAGGGGTATGAGAGGGGTATGGGAGGGGTATGAGAGGGGTATGATACCTATAATATTATCTTTCGCATCGCTGTAGCAATTAACTGCGTACTTTATGCACTCGTGCATAGTCATGCGACTTTTGGTGCTCTTCGACTTGGGATCACCCAAAGGCACAGTAGTTGTTGAATAACCAGATTCTGCACAAAACCTTATTAACCACCTCTCATCCATTGCCTTCCAATGTTGTTGTTTTATCTTGAACAGATTATTTTTAGCCTTGTATCTTAATTTGATTGCTTTATCTATCTCATATTTTTCCTGTCTCTCTTCTTCGTTTCTTTTCTCTGCTGGTGTTCTGGGTTTATTTTTACATTTTTTAAAAGGTTGAATCGATATACTTCTTATTCCTTTGAACAAGGGCAACATATAACGCAAAACAATACCATAACCAATGTTATGCGCAAAATCTGCATCACATCTTCGTAAATAGGAGCGTTCCAACAGAAGTAGTGGACTTCTCCCTGTAAATCCGTTATTTTCTTCCCCACGCGCGTCAGCTGCAGCGCCAAACAGCTCATACTCATCTGTTGTTTTTCTCCTACACGGGGGTTTGTCAACGAGCCAACTAACACGTTTCTGATCTCCGTCTATTTGCTTTCCTCTGCACCAGCTGTAAGGGCAGCCTCGTCACACATAGCTGGCGTGTCGGCACATATAGAGTAAATGTGCACTTTCTGTTCTACAAGTTCAGTGAAAGTCGCTTCGCACCATGGCCACGAATTACTTGGCTTTTCACCGTACGGCAAAATATCAAAAATTTCAGTGTTCCATTTTCTATTTCTATGTTGTTGTTCAAAGTCCATTACTCTACCAGTAGTTAGTGTCTGTGATTTTTTTTTAGCACGCTTACCCTTCTGTATCGGGGACGCATCCCATGACCAACAAATTGACAGCCAGTTTTGCACATCCTACATACAACTTTCAATGGGAATATGAATATTTTTAAAAAAGTAAAAAGTAAAAAAAACTTTTACTATTAATACTTGTAACTTTTTGAGAGCGACAGAGAGAGAGAGAGAGAGAGAGAGGTGGGGTATGACAGGGGTATCATACCCGGGTATGGGACAGGGGTATCATTCCCGGGTATCATACATACATCTGTATCTACATCAATGACAGGTCCCGGCTCGACACTGGCAGCTAGCTATAGTGTCTTACGCTACATACATACATACATACATACATACGTACATACATACATGCATACATACATCTTTATCGGCATCATATGGGACAGGGGTATGAGAGGCGGGGTATGAGACAGGGGTATGAGACAGGGGTATGGGACAGGGGTATGAGAAACGGGGTATGGGACAGGGGTATACGTAGAGAGGCGGGGTGTGAGACAGGGGTATGGGACAGGGGTATGGAAAAGGGGTATGAGACAGGGGTATGGGACAGCGGTATGAGAAGCGGGGTATGAGACAGGGGTATGGGACAGGGGTATGAGACAGGGGTATGACCTGTTCGCAAGGTTCAAGTACACTATACACTATCTCGCGGCAACTTTCAGAAAATTTTTTACGCTACGAAGCAGGGCTGCTAGAAATTCTTTAAAAAAAATTTAGCTTCATACCTATGAGGGACAACAGCCTGCAAGAGCTTTTAGGTGTCACACGAGTTTTGAGTGAGAACAGCCGGTCGAAAGTTTTTGTCAGTTCGCGGCGCCGTGAACCGTCTCGCGGCGGTTTACACTATCTGAAAAAGTTTGTTTTTTTCACAAAACATGTAAAAAATGATAGATCTATGCAGGACTATGACGTCCGACATCGTACTTACGATTCTCTCAAGTTTGGCAACGTGACGGCGTGTGTTGTTTGGTGTCTTTGGCATTTCACGGCGTCCACCTGTCGCGAATTTTTTTTTTCTTCTGATTTCGCGTTACCTTGCACGAATACTGCGTCCAGACTCCTTCATTACTATTTACTGATGTTATATACAATGTTTGCAGTACAAAATTATGTGATGCCTGCGTGCATCTTTACCATTTTATACAAAACCTTACTGCTTGAATGTAGCTTGAACGTAGCTGTTGATGTGGTCCTTTCCTTTGCTGCTTCAGCCTGCTGAGCATGACAAGCATAGAACAATACTTAAACACACTTTCAAAAAATGTGTTAATACTGTTTCCTTTCATGCTGGCTGGCGGCAGGCTCTCCAGGTCCTCTCCCGGCACACTTAGTTCACGAAGTTCGCGGCGGGCCGGGTATCTATGACTCAGACAGTTTCTGTACAGCCCGCAGGCCTGCTTCTCTAAAGACCAAACTTGGATCCGGTTTAATTAAGCACTTTAAACATATATTAAGGGCTAACACTTGAATGGCCGCAGTTTGACATACGTTCAGCCATCCTTTCCCCAATCACGGCGGTGGCGGCAGCGTCCGGTCCACGCGGCAGGGATACATAAAGTGCATGTATGCTATCATAACATTACTGACACACCAATATTCCTTGCCTTTCGCGTATTTTGAGCAAATGCTAGCGTACCTAATCTTACTTGTGCATAAACTTGTTCACATAAACACAAAACTTGCTTCACCCAGTGCTAATTGGCCGGGTATCTATGACTCAGACAGTTTCTGTACAGCCCGCAGGCTGCCGGGCTATGCAGAGGCGGCTCGGCTCGCTGTCTCTCGCCGTTCCGACCCAGAGCGGTGTGTTTGGGCCGCCCCAGCCGGGTCCTGCCAGCGTGCCGGAGAAAATCGTCCGGCGGGTTTCAATTTAGGGTTAGGGTTAGGGTTAGGGTTAGGGTTAGGCTGTGTGAACCAACGCTCGGCTGGCCGCGCTCGGATGGCCGGGCTCGGCATTCGAGGACGGGTCCGGCAAGCAACTGCTTTCTTCAGCTCCCCAGCATCGGCTCACTCCAACAACTGCCGGCAGAGGGCGAGGCGGAAAGCTGTCCCGGTCACGGTTGCAGTTACCTAGGCTTCAGTGCACACCTTGCGGGGTGAGGGCCCGTTTGAACTCAAACTTGGGCCTGCGGCCACGAGCTCCAAACTTTAATGCGGGCCGGATCAGGAGCCCCGTCAAGCAGAACCTAGCTAGGGCCTCATTCTGACTACTTGCGGCGGAGGCAGGCGAGCCAACGCGGCGGCCATTCCTCAAGGCCAAGGTTAGGGTTAGGGTTAGGGTTAGGGTTAGGTTTCAGCGCCCCGCCAGGCTGCCGGGTTACTCCGGGGCGGCTCGGCTCGCTGTCTCTCGCCGTTCCGACCCAGAACGGTGTGTTTGGGCCGCCCCAGCCGGGTCCTGCTAGCGTGCCGGAGAAAATCGTTCGGCGGGTTTCAACTTAGGATTAGGTTAGGGTTAGGGTTAGGGTTAGGGTTAGCCTAAGGGTTGGACTGTGTGAACCAACGCTCGGCTGGCCGGGCTCGGCATTCGAGAACGGGTCCGGCAAGCAACTGCTTTCTTCAGCTCCCCAGCATCGGCTCACTCCAACAACTGCCGGCAGAGGGCGAGGCGGAAAGCTGTCCCGGTCACGGTTGCAGTTTAACTTACCTAGGCTTCAGTGCACACCTTGCGGGGTGAGGGCCCGTTTGAACTCAAACCTGCGGCCACGAGCTCCAAACTTTAATGCGGGCCGGATCAGGAGCATATATATCAATGAACCAAATTTTAACGCGGGTTAGGGTTAGGGTTAGACCAGTCAAGCCGGAATGGGTATGTACATATATATTCACGCTTCCTTACAATTTTTTTAATTCAATACTTATCTCTGGCAAAGTTTAAGCGGAATGACATGATTGCAGTTAGACTCATCGTGGTAGTAATTACTTATATAACCATCATGACGATGTCGTGCAAAAGAAGTAGTGAAGTTACATTATACAACGGACTACGTTTATAACTGCCACCACCAGCAGATGATCCATCTGATATTGTCATTTATGCATATGCATCGCTCTCGGCGTCGCTGTCGCCCTCGGACTCGTCATCCCTGCCTGCACTCCAATCTGAATCATTATCACCGCGCTCTTCTTCTTCGTCCTGTCCAACGTAAGTCTGCGTCGAGCGTGTGCCACGGGCAGATCTCTGCAAAGTTGAGGATGCAGACGCAGGCACAGCTGTCGGTTGCTGAGCGCCTGCCATGCTCAGCTCCATTCTGAAAGGGTATGTATCATATTATATGTATGTATTTATATATTTATGAATGTATGTATGCATGTACTGAATTATGAATGTATGTAATACTATTTGTATGTATGTACATATGCGCGTGTGTAGACACTCACAGAGCGGAATCGACAGATACGTAATAAAAGATTACCCTGCAGAGTTCAGAAAGACATTTGCTGCGTTTGAGCTTGCTTGCGTTTGCTTTTTGCCACCCGTGCCCACACGCACGCGCTTCCGACTCGCAGCCGCAGGCTCACCCGGCCAGGGCCCTCCCGCGACCTCAGCAGCTGCAGGCTTGCTTGATGACTTGGAGGACGCGAGCGCTACAAATGCCGCCAGCGCAGCGCCGCAGAAGCACGCTTCCGAGGGACAACTGCAGAAATACCTGGCGAAGACCCTACCATGCCCAGGGCAGAGTAGCTGCAGGCACACTTGACGAGGATGATGCAGCGATTGCCGTGAGCGTTGCAGGTGCCGGCGCAGCAGAAGCAAATTCCCCAGGAACTGCTTGCAGAATATCTGAAATGGGCCCTGCCGTGACCATGGCAGCTGCAGGTTCACTTGACGAGGTACCCCCGTTCAAACTGCTGTTGCAGTCGAATAAAATCTGTATCCCTTCTGGAAATGTTCTCTCCGACCCCTCCTTGCCAGGCATCGCAACCACCCGCATGGTCGGATGGAGGATCTGACAGAAGCACCGGTCGGAGCAAGAGCTGCGAGCCCAAAGAGTAGCTGTTTACACAGAGACGAAAATTCAAAATTGATTTCAGTAATATACACAGTCACAGATCATGATTCTCATTAGTATAATAGAAGACAGATTACATTTTCTTTCTCGAAACTCTGGCTCTGATCCCCCCCCCCCTCCCACCCCCCCTCCCCCCCCTCTCAAATATTCATATGTACCTTCAGACCCCAGTGGGTGCTCACGGGCAACTGCTACTCCTGGTTCGAAAACCTTGTTGCCCTTGAAATCCCGGTAGCAGTACCTACAAATGTATGTAGCTATAGAAGCCCTAGGGATAACACATTATGTTAACTAGTAATGACGAACAAATAAATACACTACTGCTAATATAAATAATGAACCTGAGTGAATTGAATTTCTTGATACCCATGCCAACTTTGCCGCCAACAGGTGTTGTGATGTGTCGTGTGTCCAAAACAGGCTCCCTGGTTGGGCCGGTAAAATCTTTTACCGTGAAGTCATCGGGGATGGTAGCCACGTGGGTTTTCGGCCGCTGCCGAAAGAGGTCAGCAAATTCAGACGGTTCGTAGAAACTGAGTCGCCTGGTGACTTGATGCCGCCACACCTGATTCTTGACGAGGTTGATATGCCAATCTGCGCAGGACAACAATGAACAATGTTGCGTAGTAACAAGCTTACTAGCACACATATGCATCCATGCTACAATTAAGAACTAAGACTTGTTGTGGCACGAGGCTGTATGAAAAGTGCACCTGCTGGGCCATCGCCATGGCAGGGGGGGTAAGTCGCCGTTTCGAACTCAAAAGCTGTCTCCTCCATTTCGTCTTTCAGCCACTTCTTGAGGCCTGACCAGAAATTGATGAGGCCGTAGGATTTGACGTTGGCTCCGTTGTCACCCGTTTGCAGGACAAAACGCCTAATAGTATAACCATTGGCAAAGGCGTATACGCAGCAATACTGTGAATATTAAGAAGAGAGCGACATTTTCGAGGCATACTCTACTTGGTCTGTCATTATATTTGCCTTGCAATGCAGCGGCTGGGGGCCCATCGGGTGTGGATCTGAAATTTCTTGAACATCTGCTCCCAGCACCATGCAGTTGTTGCAGCCGTCATGGAACCTGGAAGTGTAATACGTGACATTATGTAATAATGTAATCATGTCTGTATGTAAAACAAAATAATTGCTTGATCATATTAGTATTTTGCTATGCTATGTTATGTTATTTGTACCCCGTCGCATCCGAAAGGACAACACAAGCACTAATCTAAAAAGAAAAAAAAAGAAAAAAAATTCCGCCACCAGAAGTTAGACCCAAAAGCTTTCGCAGGTGGCTAGGCTGCACTTGGCCTGAGCTGGTGCAAGAGATTAGTCATCCTTGCTGCCAAAAACTGCAATGCAATCGATGGGTAGATCCCTTTGCAGCCGCAAAGGCTAGGATTGACACAGTCCAGATGAATAGATCGGACTTGGCTGGGTGGGCAGCCACAACCATGTTAAGCATGCAGAATGACAAAGGAAAGATAGAATATAGATTGAAAGGCGCACGTATTTGTCAGAAAATGTGGTTGCGATTGAACGGGATTGGCGAGAAGACTTATAGGCGAGCTCACAGAGCTGTCAATTGTGACAATTCTTTTTTTGCCGACTATGGAAAGTCGGAAGCACCCACAGAGGACCTCACGTGGACCCTCTTGCACCAGAAGTTCTATATAGAGCAGGAAGCTGAGTCGGTTGCCGATGGGATTTTTCATTTGCAAGACACTTTGGACTTTCCCAAAATCTACGACTACGTCATCAAAGAATGGAAACTTGCGTCCCAGACTCTGGTTTTAAATGGGCAAGTGGATCCGAATGGTCCTAGTGAGAGCCTTGTGAGGAAGGTCTGGCGTGCAGAGTTTGGCAAAGTGAAACCAATCAGAAAGGGTGATTTTGCAAAATGCTCGGTCTGCACCGAACTTGCAGATGATCACCGAAATGGGTACCTTTGTTTTGGGTTTTCTTGCTGCTGACATTGCTGAGATTTGTAGATTTGCTTCTCAAGCGGAAGCTGAGAAGTGGCGACAGCAGAATCGCATCCACAACAAAATTCATCGGGCTAATCGGCGTGGAAACATGCGCAGAGCAGTAGAAGGGTAATTTGCGTTTAGTTCCATTCCTAAAGTCGTAGTGGGTTTTTTTGGGGTTTTTTGTTTAGGAAGAAGGAATATCAAAGAGTGACGGCAATCACGATTGATATGACCAAGCAGTTTCATGTCCCTTGGTGCTCCAGAGGAGCTTCGGACTTTCGGGATAAATATGTAGTTAGGCTGCACGCGGGTGGGGCGACTTTGTTTTCACATGACATCAACTTTGTCTTATGTCACCTACCAAACATCGGACATGCCGTGAATTCCAACATCACATTCCTTTATTTCCTTTTGCGTTTTGAGTTATTCCATCCACGTACCAAGGCGGCCACGGAACTTTTCCTTGATTGGGATGGCGGGGGGGAAAATACCGCTCTAACAGCGATGATGTTTCTGTCCAAAGTCGTGAAGGAGAAGTGGAGGAGCAAAATAGAGACTAATAGAATGGTTCCAAAGCATTCACACGGGCCGCAAGACCAGAAATTTTTCGTCATGCGCTACTTGGGCTATAACACCACCTTAATGACCACCAATCTAGCACAGGCTCTGTTTAAACTTATTCTTGGTTTCAAGAAGAACAAGGATTCGTATTGCATTTTGCTGTTGGCTTCCGACTATGATTGGGTTGGCTATTTTGCCGATTCCATAAACCCCCGCTTCCACTATTATAAGCGTCCCTTAGCGTGGAAGTATGAGGCGGGGACGACGGAGTCTGGTGGGCTTCCACGTGTTCGTGTCAAAACATGGGGCGATGCGCAGAAGCACTGGCACGGGGTCAATGACGACCCCGAAGGTGCAGACCTTCTGCCATACCTCAAAGATCCTGGTTTCTGAAAAATACATACTACACATATTATATCATGTCATTATTCTTATACTACTTGTCTTATCTTTTTTTTTTTTTTTTTTTTTTTTTTTTTTTTTTTTTTTTTGAGTTTTGGACAGGCCCAAGAAGTTGACTGGCCTCAAGTGGGTGAGCCCCAAGATCAAGAACGACGTTACCAAGCTCGCTGCAAAGTATTGCTCCAAGGAGGAGCAGGAATGGCTGGCGGAAGTACTTCAGCTGTCTCAGCTGACGCGTCTCGTGTGGGACGGCCGCGACGGCGATGGTGGCTATCCGGGGCGACCCGGACATCTCGTCTGCAAAGACAAGGCGGGGCAGTCGTGGAACGTCAATCTGCGGGTGATCAACGATCTGCCACAGGATTTGTGGGCCGTCCCTGAGGATAGAACAGCCGCGCAGGAGGCCGCGTCCATGTTGACGGAGGAACTGTCAGTGGAGAGGACGAGCTTTGTCAATGAGGGCAAGCAACCAGAGCATCCCCCTTGGCGTGGCGCCCGTCTGCTTTCTCCGACCTTATACCTTCCTTCCTCTCAAACTCTTCTTCTCCGTCAATACCATAAACACGATGAAAAGTGCGGGCAACGCGTTGCCGCGCAGCTGAATGTGGTCGATTTGGTTCGCTAGGCAGTATCGGCTCATCCTCAGAGGAGCTAGAAGTATCCTCCCGTAACTCGACTTTTTGGTCGACAGCCACTCTTGTCCTCTTTCGACCACGTCCCACACCCCCCCCCCCCCCCCCCACTTTCTTTTTCATCCCCAACGCGCTCCCTGTTCTGATCCGCAAATTCAGACAAAACGCGCTGAATGAGAATGTGCTTCGAACCAGAGCGCTGCCGGCCGTTTTCCGCCAACCACGACTTCAGCTCCTTGACTGTAGCTTTCTTCAATCCTTGCTCTGTGTGATTCTCACTCAAGAGTGCGTCGATCTTGAGGTGCGGTGAGGGAAATCGGTCAGGGTTGTCAAAATCGCGCCGCTTGCGCTCCTCCTCAGACCTATCTGATGCTTCTAGTGAAGACTGGGACTGGTCTCCCCTTAACGTTGCAGATGTTGAGTAATTAAATTACTATTGTTCATTAATATTGCTTCATTTCCGGCTGAATTAATCGCACTTTGAAAGTATGAGTTACACGGACTTCGAAAAATTTATATATTGGCAGGTGGCAACTTGAAGTGTGTATTTCTTATACATACAAATAGGATAGCTTCAGACTTAATTTAAAAATTATATATTTAGATTCAGCACGATCGAATTAAACTGTTCCACACACAATTCTGCCAGGAACGCTTGCCTAGACTAGTCCGTATCATTGACTTAGAAAGTTTTACACATCCACTTTTTAATGTACTAGTGACACCGCATGCCACTTATTTCATGTCAGCCGGGTGGTGGATCATGAAGTAAAATTAATTTATCATTAAATCTGATTATTTTCATTCATATTAGATGAAAAATCAAGCAAAAAAGAAGCAAAAATAGGCTAATAACTTAGCAAAAAGTGGCAAGTATTTTTGCCACATTTTTGCTTGATTTTGTCACTCTGCAAGTTCAAAACTAACTTGAAATGTTGAATTTATTAATAAATAATGCTTTTAAATCATAGATCTGCTTGTTTTATTAACAAAACATGCAGGAATTTGCCTCTTATATTATGAAATTGCCTGTGGCAAAAAGTGGCAAAAGGTACTAGTACCTTTGAACATCACCTCTGTTATCTCATACAGACATACAGACATACATACATGCTTGTATACCTTGAGGCCTGGGTACTTCTTTCGCCAGTTGCGTATAGCATCAAGTTTTTCTGCATGATAGTCAGCCTCTTGCCTTGCGCGACTTTGTCGCAGTATGCCACCACTCGTTCATCATGTTTTGATCATATCCTAAATAACCCACACGCGTTACAAAGAAATAAGATGTTTTCCATTTCACACCAAGTATTGCATGCATCCAATCAATAAATGAGGTCATGTACGGATATATGAATATATGGATAGATGAATGGATAGATAGAATCACGGCGGATGATGCCGCGAAGTGCCGCGAGATGCGGCGAAGTGACGCAAAATGCAGCATGCACCGCCAACGTGGGCTTGTGCCTCAACAAGATCTCACTTATGATTTATGACATGGAAACATCAGTTATACAAATTTACAATTATAAATACACAAAATTACATAAAATAATACATATATATATTTATATGCATGTGAACACAAGGAATGCGATTATGTATAATAATAGATACATACAGACATACATAAACACATAAACACATAGAAATAAGATGTTTTCCATTTCACACCAAGTATTGCATGCATCCAATCAATGAATGATGCTAGTATGCATACATCCATGTCATAAATCATAAGTGTGATCTTTTTGAGGCACAAGCCCACGTTGGCGGTGCATGCGGCATTTCGCGGCACTTCGCTGCATCATCCGCCGTGAATCTATCTATCCATCCATCTATCCATATATTCATATATCCTTACATGACGACATCAGTTATACAAATTTACAATTATAAATACATAAAATTACATAAAATAATACATATATATATATGCATGTGAACACAAGGAATGCGATTACGTACAATAATAGATACATACAGACATACATACACACATACATACATAGAATAATTTATAACCCCAATATTACAATGTAACGTACAATCAGTATTACGTACATAAACAGATGCATACATAAATGAATATATGCGTGTAAACAATTATACACAAACATGCATACAAACATACATGCATGCATGCATAAGTAGTCAGTAGTACATGCAAACATGCTACATGCAGTACCTATGCAAAACGCACAGGATAATGTTATGTTCCCAATGTTGATAGCATAGGTAGTAGATGATCTTGCCTTCAGGAATGAAACAATAGTTGGACTCCGCTCCAGATCTGCTCTCCAATAAATTCTCCAAAGTATCCCAGTGGGCAGCGACTTCTTCCATGCTGATGTTGGTGGCTTTGG
>WBZZ01004922.1:40000-80000 GCA_019918135.1 Paulinella micropora
ACAGAAAACAAACCTTTGTTTTACAAAAACACACATTTCTTTGACAACTAATTCAACAAACAAAGCACACTAAGAGAGATTTAGACGAAATAACAACAAAATCATATTTTTATTTCATAAAAATATATATTAAACTTCGTTTAAATATGATTTTGTTGTTACTTCGTCTAAATCTCTCTTAGTGTGCTTTGTTTGTTGAATTAGTTGTTAAAGAAATGTGTGTTTTTGTAAAACAAAGGTTTGTTTTCTGTCTTCCTGTGTGTGTTTTATGTGTTTTTAGTGCTTGTATTATGATATATGAATGGACCTGTCTATTGTAGATAAATGATCACACACATAAAATGTATTTATCATTAAATTGACCTTTTTCGTCTTACTCTTTAGAAGCACCACCTACCACACACAAACAAGTATGGTAGATAAAATTCATTTGAAATGAAGAGGGCTTTCGCCCAATTTTTTTAAATTGAATGCGCACTAGTTTATACTCCTATACGCAAAAGGAGTTAGTGGTCATGACCACTCTTTTACAAATCTAAATTATTTCTTACATTTGCCAACAAATCATTTTGACTTTCAACCCTCATTACATTGCTTTCATTTTGTTTGTCGTAAGCAATGTATTTTATGAGGGATTTATTGAATGTAAGCCCCTCTATATCAATTCGGTCAAAAATTTTATTCTGAAACTCAAATCCAAATTCTTTTTCTATTTTCTTTCCTCCAACTATAAAATAATTTCAGTTCTTTTTCTTTTTTTACCTGCTTAAGTCTTCTCTTTTGTCGTGCCAATCTGTCAATTTTAATGTTGTTGCTCTCTTTGTCAAGTCTTTTTAGCATAATGTCAATGGCGGACAACTTTACCAAGTCTGGTTGTTTTTTTTCAATTAACAAATCAATTTTCCTGTCAATTTTATTTACTCTTTCTTGGCTTATTTTTTTGTCTTTCTTCAGTTGGTCTCTCCCTCGTCTATTTGTCTCATAAATCTCTAGCCAATCCTCCTTCGTCCTGTCTCCTTTCGTGATAAGACTTTCACTCATTATCAAATTCTGCACCAACGCACCAACGCACTAGTGCGCTGGGGTCGTGGCGTCGGCAAGAAAAAAATAGTTTTGAAAAATTCCAAAATTTCATTATCTATTACAATTTGTCATGCCAGCCTTATTTTTTCCACTTTTTTCCCGTCTGGATTTTTCTCCAGAAAATTCCTCGTTTGCTGACACACAAAAATTGCCTTTTTATCGCAATTGAGTAAAATGTTTTTCCTCGTGCTTTTTCGTTCTGCGACTTTTTTTTTCAGAATCCCAGAAGCAGTAAAGTCAAGAAGTCCAAACCCTTGCTGTTTGTGTGTGTGTGTGTGTGTGCTCAGATGGCGGACGAAGCACCGCAAAACTAGGGGAATTTCCTTGACTTTTTAAAAAATCAATCCCACTACCCTAAGTGTCCTCATAGTAGGAATCGCACTTGTGGGTCGAGGCCGCTCGGAGGTGCCACCACCGGATGGATATTCCCGGATATATACATTGGTACTACCGGAACGGCCGGCCCTTTTCCCGAGCACAAAAACCAACGCTTTTTACGGGTAAAAGAAAGAGAGAGAATATAATTATTTCCTTTTTATTTCGATAGGTAGGATTAGTCTGATGCCAATTTGTACCTATACGCAGGCCTGCTGCCACTAGGCGAGGCGCGGGCCGGCTCTGGCCCACAAGTGCGATTCTTGCTATGAGGGCAGTTAGGGTAGTGAGATTATTTTTTTTAGAAAGTCAAGAAAATTTCCCTGGTTTCGCGGCAGTGACCAAGAAGCCGCCGGTGGCACTCATCACCGGACCGCCATAATGGACGAAAGCCTGGCGGGGGGCCTGCACAATGTTCGGGCGCGGGGAGGGAGAGGGGAGAAGGGAGAAGGGAGAGGGGAGAAGGGAGGGGGGAGGGGAGAGGGGAGATCAAAAAAGGCAACGCTCCTATCCGGCCAAAAGAGTATATCTACCCGGCCGTGAAAGACTGGCCACTCGTGCCACCCGGCCGGGAAAGACTGGCCACTCGTCCCACCCGACCGGAAAAGACCAGCCTTTTCTGCCACCCGACCGGAAAAGCCTGGCCACTCCCGCCACCCAGCCAGAAAAGACTGGCCTTTCCTGCCACCCAACCGGAAAAGACTGGCCTTTCCTGCCGGCAGGAGGTGCCTGGTCCTGCCACCCGACCGGCAGGAGGGGTCCGTTCTTACCATCCAGCCGGTCAGGGCCGTTAGGTGTCCCTGGCTGGCTCTAGCAGGCCAGAGGAAGGGGGTCGTCCGTGCGTGGTGGGGAGTGCGCTGTAGCCCAGGTCCGGCCGCTGGTAAGAATACACGAGGGCTACGTGCTGTCGGTGGTAGGCGTCGAGGGCGGGCAAGAGCTCGGAGCCCCCGCGCGAGAATCTAATCAGCGCGTGGCCGCCACGCCGCAAGGCCAGGCGGGCGTCCTGGTGCAGCTCGTGCGCCTGGCGCCAGCCGCAGCAGGCCTCCCGGGCCCCGCGCGGCAGTCTGCGCTCGAGCCGGCGCCAACACTGGCTCCGAAGCCGGCCGCAGGGGTGCCAGCTGGGCGACACCAGGGGCTGGCTGTGCAGTCCTTGCACGGCGTAGGCCTGCGCCGGGGGGGCGCGCCCGCCCCTAGGAAAGCCCGCCGCTAGGAACAGGCGCGGCAGCGACTCGCCGCACCGGGGCTCGGGGACCGCCAGCCGGACTAGGACCGGGGCCCCCAGCCCCACTGCGGCCTACAGCGCCGGGTACGGGCGGGCCCGTCCAGGGGCGTGCCACAGGCGGCGCCGGGCGGCCGGCCCCCCGCCGGCGGCGAGCCGGACGACGTCGACGGCGGCCACGGCGAGGGCGCGTCCGGAGGCTATGCGCGACAGGCGTGCCCCGACGCGCAGGCTGGTCGCTAGCGCGGACGCTGGCAGCTTGGCCCCGGTGGTGTCTAGGGCGGCCCAGAGAGTCCGGGCCTCCTCCCTAGACAGGATCTCCCGGAGCCCCCGCCGGCTGGCCCGCCACAGGCAGGCGTCCAGGGCCGGCTGCGGGGCCGGCGCCGCGTACGGTGCTGGCTGGTCCGTGGTCGTGGCCGGCGCCCGACTGCGTGCTGGCTGGTCCGTGGTCGTGGCCGGCGCCCGGCGGTGTGCTGGCTGGTCCGTGGTCGTGGCCGGCGCCCGACTGCGTGCTGGCTGGTCGGTGGTCGTGAGCGGCACCCGACGAGGTGCTGGTCCGAGCATGTAGTCCACGCTGCCTCGCCGGGCTAATGTGTCACGCACGACGAGAGGGGGCGGCAGGCTCCTAGGCCCGTGCCCGGCGCCCACTGGCGGGAACAGAGCGCCCCCCCCCCCCCTAGCTCCCCCTTCCCGGCGGCCGCGTGCCGAGCGGTGCTGGAGGGTGCCGGCGGGTGGTTCGCGCGCTGGCAGTGGGGAAAGGGGGAGGTCCCCTCCCCGCGCTGGTAATGGGGAAAGGGGGTGCAGGGGGTCCCCTCCCCGCGCTGGTAATGGGGAAAGGGGGTGCAGGGGGGCCCCCCCGCGCTGGCAATGGGAAGCGGGGGGGGGGGGGGTGGGGGGGGGGGGTTCCCCCCATTGCCAGCGCGGGGGAGGGGGGGGTCCCCCCCCCCCCTGGGGTCCCCCCCGGGGGTGCGCGGCAGAAAGGCCCGGGAGAGGGGCGGGCGCAGTGCTGATGGCGGACGACCCCAGCCCGAGCGCGTCGGCCCTCGACGAGGTGATTGCGGCGCAGCTGGCCCTGGACGAAGCGTTCGGGCGCGAGGAAGAAGCCCGGGGCCAGCGCGGGCCGTACTTCGCGACGGTCGAGGAGCAAGGGCAGCTGTCGCTGGCCTTTTTGCAGGAGGAATTCCTGCGGCACACGGCCTCGGTCGAGAGCCTGCGGGCTTTCGTGGTCCACCAGGCGCCGCTGCTGGTGGAGCGCCTGTCGGCGCAGGTCCATTTGCGCCAGGTGAGCCAGGCGGAACTCGCGCGCTTGCACCGGAAGAAGAACCGCAGCAGCGGGCTGCGTTCGGCGTTGCAGGGCTGGCTGCAGGCGTGCGAGCCCGGGCCGGACGACGAGGTGAGCGTGCCGCACCTAGTCACGCTGCCCGCCCGGCGCCTGGCCGGCCCCGCGCCCGCCCGCAGGTTCGTGCTGAAGCTGCAGCTACGGTTCGATTCGTTCGAAGACCCGCGGGACCGCTTCGAGGACCTGTGCCACCGGGCGGGGACCTGGTGCGCCAAGCTGTGGGTCCAGAGCGCGTGGTCCCTGTACGAGCACGACGAGCCCTGCCCCGGGGTGCAGCTGCCCCCCGCCGGCCGGCACGTGCTGCTGAGCCTGCCCTGGCCCGTGAACCTGCCGCCCCCGACGCAGCTGCGCACGCCCGGGCTGGCGGACGCCTGGTTCAGGACGCACGCCACCCACCTGCGCCGGACCTGGGACGGGCAGGAGATCGGGAACCTGGTGCCGTTCGTGCTGATCGAGGGCGTGGCCTGGGCCCTGGAGGGGCGCGAGGTCCCACCCCACGACCAGGTGCTGCTGCGCCAGTGGGACAAGCGCTTGAACCAGACCAGCGGGCGGGCGCCGGACACCACCCTGACCCGGACCGTGCTCACTAGCCACGCGGGGGTGGCCGCCACGCACGAGACCTACCGCCTGACCGCCACCGGCAGTACGCCCGGCGGCACGCGCCGCCGCGAGGTCCAGTGGGGGACGGGGCGGTCGGCCGAGGTCGAGCGGCTGCCGGCGGCGGACGGGGCCGACGCGCCGCTGGCGCCGGCGGAGGCCGGGGCGGAGCAGGCGGGCCCCGGCGCGGACGAGGACGAGCCGGACGACGACGAGGGGCCGGCCAACTACCACCGGGACAACATGCAGAACCAGGAGCAGTCGGCGATCGGGTCGCGGCGCGTGCGCCGGATGCTGCTGTACCCCGGCCCGGCGGCCGGCGGCCCGGACGAGGACGACACCCTGCGGCCGGGCTACGGGAACACCCAGAACGCCGCGCTGCGGGACACGCTGGAGGCCCTGGACCAGGCCTGCCGGGCCGTGCGTTCGGCCCGCGTCGTCCGGGGCGCCCTGCCGGCGGCGCAGCTGGGGCGGGCGGCGCACGAGCAGGCCAAGTTCGATTCCGGCCAAGTGGTGCTGAGCATGCGCGTGTACCTGGGGCAGCCGTGCGACCTGCCCATGCTCATCCTGTGGCGCGCGCTGGGCTGCCAGAGCCTGGGCCAGCTGCTGGCCCTGGCCTGCCGGGCGGACGCGCCCGCGGAGCGTGACTTGTACGCGGAGCTGCTGCAGCGGTCGTGGCAGTACAACGAGGGCGTGCGCACGCGGGGGCAGGCGCTGTTCCGCCTGGGCCAGCTCTGGTGCACGCGGGCCAAGGGGCTGCGGGCGGACGAGCTGGAGGAGCAGGGGCGCTGGTGGCTGCGCAATAGGCTCCTGGTGCACGTGACGGGCACCCCCGCGTGCTGGCTGGCCGAGTGCCTGCGGCGCGCGGCCCGGCAGCCGGCGCACGCGGGCGCCTGTGCGGCGTGGCGCCTGGTGGCGGAGTACGCGCTGGACGAGCCGCGGCTGCGGGAGGCGGGCCGGCGCACGGACGAGGCCAAGCTGCTGCACCTGGCGGACGCCGCGCGGCTGCTGTGCCGCGGCGAGGTGGGGCTGCCCGGGGCGCTGTGCTCGGGCTACAAGGGCACCCGCGGGCTGTCGGACCCGCACGCGCTGCAGAACCGCGGCGTGCTGACGCTGGCGGCGCTGTACCGCCACAACCTGCAGCGGGCCCTGAGCGCCGTGCGCACGCTGCTGCACGCCCGCCTGTCGTCGTGGGGGGGGGGGGGCTGGTGGTGTGCGCCCGCTGCGACAGCCTCCTGGACGCGGCGTACGCGTCGTCCGTGTTCCGCGAGTTTGCGTCGCCGCGCGACCGGCCGCTGGCCAACAGCCAGGAGCCCCTGCGCCGCGTGCTGCAGAACATGCGCGGCAAGAACCTCGTCAAGAAGTGGTGCCTGAGCCGGCGGGTCTGCCAGATGGTGCGGCCGGGGCACGGCACGACCAGCGACCAGCGGTTCGACATGTCGCACCCCGGCTTCCTGTGCCCGACCACCACCAGCAAGTCGGAGCGCTCGGGCTACGACAAGCGCGCGGCGCAGTGCACGCTCGTGACGCCCGAGCTGCCCCCGGACTGGCGGCGGGCGCTGGAGGACTGGTTGCTGCTGGCGTGCGAGCCCGCCGCCGGCGGCACCGCGGGCGGCGCCACGGGCGGCGGCGGCCCGGCGCTCGAGTGCTTCGGGCGCGTGCTGGGCTTCCTGCCGGGCCTGGACGCCGCCCGCCAGCTGCAGGCCCGCCTCCGCCTCCTCAAGCGGGGCCTGCACGCCACGGACACGGGCCCGGCCGCCCCGCTGCGCTTCCTGGGCACCGTGCTGGACGAGGCCGAGGGCCGGCTGTGCGTCTACGTCCACGCCGGGCGGCTGGCGGCGCCCGTCCTGCCCGTGCTGGCCGGGGGGCGGGTGCCCCTGCCGCGCTCGGTGCGCGCGGGCTGGGCCCGCGGCCGGCTGCGCACGCTCGCGGGCCGGGCGGGCGCGGCCGCGGGGCTGTGGGACCGGCACGGGCTGACCAACAGCGCCGGCGGCGCGTGGCCCGAGGCGCGGGGGGCGTGGCACGCCCTGCTGCGGGCGGGGGGATCTTCTGGCTCACGACGCAGGAGGCGGCCGTGGCGTGGGGCTGCGAGAGCCTGGCCAAGCTCCACCGGCTCGCGCTGGCGGGCGCGGGGGCGGCGCGGCCCGACTACGTGGAGCTGCTGCCGATCCGGCACCTGGGCTTCTCGGGCGCGCTGACGCTGTACCACGAGCACGTGACGGGGACCCGGCTCGTGTACGCGGCCAGCCTGCACAACCAGGCCATCGCGCAGTGGCTGCCGGGCCGCTTCGTGGGCGGCTGCACCGCCAAGCACCTGGTGCAGAGCGAGCGCCCGCTGTTGGAGTCGCCCCCCTCGGCCCTCACGGTCGGGCTGCAGCCCAGCGGGCTCAACGTGCTGCTGGCGTACCGCGGTTTCAGCCACAACCAGGACGACGGCACCGTGTGGCTGCGGGGGGCGCTGGACGAGGGCCTGCTCACGCACGTCGAGCACCGGGGCTACCAGCAAAAGATGTTCCTCGAGGCAGGGGACGACCTGGCCCGGCTGGCCGACTGGCTCAGCGCCAGCGAACCGCGCGGCCGCCGGCGGGCCGCCGCCGCCGCCGAGCCGGCGGCGGACGCGTCGTGGGACGCGGCCTTTGCGCTCACAGCGCGCCGGCTGGAGCAGGAGCGCCTGCTGCGCCGGTTCCACCAGGGCCCGCAGGGCTACCTGCTCTCGCTGGCCGACGGGCAGCCGGGGCTGCCGGCCCCGGGCTCGGCCGTCGTCCGCGGCGACTTGCTCCTGCGCTCGCTGTCCTGCGACCGCGGGGGGCCCGTGCTCGATGCCCTGCGCTGGGGCGCCGTAGGCGCGGCCGCCGTAGGCGCGGCCGCGCCGGACCAGGAGGGCGTGCTGCAGCAGACGACCGCGGCCCTGGACGGCCGGGTGGCGGAGACGAGCGTGTGCCCCCTGGACGCCGGGGGCCGCTGCTGCCTCGACCCGGACCCGGCCGACTTCGCGGGGCTGCGCGGCAGCGGTGGCGGCGGCGGCAGCGGCGGCGGCGGCGGCAGCGGCGGCGGCGGCAGCGGCAGCAGCGGCGGCGGCAACAGCGGCAGCGGCGGCACGGGCGCCGGGCGCGCGGCGGTGGTGCGGGTCGCCACGGTGCGGGCGGCGCCCCTGCAGTACGGGGACAAGATCTCGAATGCGTCGGGCCAGAAGAGCACCGTGTGCGCCGTGCTGCCCGACTACGACATGCCGTACCTGCCGACCGGGGAGATGCCCGAGCTGCTCGTCAACCCGGCGCAGCTGTTCCGCAAGACCGTGAGCGACGCAGTGACGGGGCTGCACTCGCTGCTCGTGCTGCGGCACGGCCGCGAGCTCCGGCACCCGGTCACCGGCGGCTCCGTCGCCGACGTCTGGCCCTGGGCGCAGGAGACGCTGCGCCATACGGCCCTCGAGGGCCGGCCCCGGCAGGCGCTGTGGCGGGCCGAGTTCTGGTGGGTGCTGGAGGCCTCGGCGCGCTCCGACCCGCCCCAGCTGTTCCGGCGCTGCGTCCAGCACTGGCTGCGCCTGGCGGGCGCCACGACCGGGCCGGCCCTCGCGGCCCTGTGCAAGGTCCTGCGCCTGGCCACCGAGGCGTCCGACCTGGCGGGCCCCGCGGACGCGCGCCGGGCGTGCCCGGCCGACCCCCAGCGCGCCCACTTCCACTCCCCCGACGGCCGCTGCCAGTCGCCGCTAGCCCTGGCGGGTGGGTGCGGAGCGAGGAGGCCTGGCTCGCGCACACGCTGGGCGAGCCCGCCCCCCAGCCGCCCGGGCCGGCCGAGCGCGCGCTGGCCCTCACCCCGCTCGGGCGCCACGGCTGGCACCCGGCCGAGGCGGGCTGGTTCCGCGCGCTGGTGCCGCTCGCCGACCCCGGGCCCCCGGGCGCCGGGTGGCCGGGCCCGCTGGGCCGCACCCGGCAGGATTACCTGGACTCGCTGGCGCCGGGCCCCGGCCGGCCGCCGCGGGCCGAGCAGCTGCGGCCGTGGCAGGCCTACCTGCGCGAGCTGCACCTGCTGTCCGGCCAGCGCCTGTACAACCCGGCGTGCATGGAACAGGACGGCGCCGACAACCCGACCATGGTCGGCCTGCAATACTACAACAAGCAAGAGAAGACCAGCGAGGGCCAGTTCAAGTCCAGGCACCGCGGGCCCACGGACCCCTTGACGCACCAGGGCACCAGGTCGACGCGCACGAACGGGGCGAGCAAGTGCGACAACATGTTGGTGGACGCCCTGGTCCAGGGGGGCGCGTCGCGCTCGGTGCTCAAGCAAGTGCTGCGCACCTCGGACGGCCGCCTCGACGTCGTCTGCAACCGCTGCCGGCGCTTCGGCTTCCGGGACCAGTCCGGCCAGGCGGTGTGCCTGACGCGTTCGTGCGCGGCCGTGCCGCCGGGGCAGCACCCCGGCCTGACCCCGGTCTCGCACACCTTTGTGCTGCTCAAGGCCGCGCACACGCTGGACGCGGCGGGCCTGCTGTACCGCGCCACGCCGGAGCCCGCGGCCACGGGCCCGCCCGCCGGCCCGCCACGGGAGGCGGTCTGCTAGGCAGAGGCAGCAGAGCTGCCCCCCCCCCCTCCCCTTCCTGCTTCTCGGTCGCCGTCCCTGCCTAGCTAGCTAGAAGGAGGGAAGCAAGGACGGAAAAGGAAGGAGGGACAGGAAGGAAGGAAGGGCGGTAAGGAAGGAAGGTCCTCGGTCCCTTGTTTCTGCTTTATTAATAGTAATAAATGAAGCAGCAGCCGCTGCCCATGGATGGTCCGGCCATGAAGAAGTTGCCAAAGCCACGCTGCGGCCTCTGCATCGACAGCCGTGGTCGAGGAGTAGACAGAGACAGAGTGCGACTACAAGCAGAAGCTAAAGCTAAAGGTTTTAATGTAGAGCAGACATTGTTCTTGTTCTTGTGCGAATCAGCACAGGACGCCGGTCGTCCACTGCAAACTACAGACCCAGCACCAACCAGCTTCAACGCCCTGGTGCTCGTGTGCCTGGACGAGGAGAGCACTCTGTCGCAGCCCCGGCAAGCGCACGACTGCCTGCGCAAGGCCGAGGAGGGCCAGAAACTAGCAGGACTGTACTCGAACAACGACGGGAGTTGGCGCTCCCGGCTGTTGCAGAACATCCACAAGGTGTACTGCTGGTCTCCCCAGCAGGGCTGGGTCTACGAATTTAGAGGTCTGGATGGGGGTGTCAGGAGGTGTGTACAAAAGCTGGTAGACGAGTGTAAGGAGCTTACCATAGGGCAGATGGCGGATGCCTGGGAAGAATGGTCGTCTAAGATGAGCGAGTGGCTGCAAGACAGGAAAGACTGGGCGTACGGTGCTCAGTACCAGGTTACGCAAGCCCTGCAGGAAGTAAGGCTGCTGCCAAACGATCCTTGGGACAGTCTGGATTGGAAGTCCATCTTCCCGAAAGCGGGCAGGCAAGCCTTTGTGCCGGACGGCGCCAAAAGCTGGGGATTCTTGTGCAGTAGAATGCCCAGCGCGGGGAACGGCACGTTGGCGCTAAAGCTACAGAAGCCGGACAGGAACCAGGAAGAGCTCTGGTGGCAGCTGTTCTGGGCTGTCCTGTACGACCGGAGCGAATTGGAATTGGAAGCGCATGGTGTGAGTGTGCCGCGCATCCCAGATCAGCCACATAGATATTTTAGTCTGTCCAGCTTAACCTTGGTTGATTGCGTGCCTACGATGAGCAGCATCTGAACTTGAAAGACTTCCCAAGATTGAAATCCCTGCGCTTAGTACGCACGCGCACCCACGTGACCCTAAATCCCGAGTGCAGGTTGAAAAAGCTCGCCATAACCAGTATTGCAAGACGGCAGCCATGGCGGCTGCAAGACAGAGTTACGTCTCTTCCCCGTGCTGGCACATACGTAGACTACAGAGGGCAGAACCGAGGAACACCCTTGGACGCACTAGAGGAGCTCGAATTACACTATGGCGAGCAGGCAGTGCATGGTGCAGTTAGCTTTGACACGACTCTAACATCTTACGACCGGCTAACGACCCTGCGGCTGTGTTACAGCGCCGGCGAGGAAGATGTCAAGCACTTCGCCAGGTACAACAAGAATATTCTCGACGCCATAAACGACAAGGCTACAAGCGGAGTGCATGAGCCCCTGGCGGACCTGATTGGTGGCTACGTTCGCAACGATCCCGCCCAGCCCCCGTTGCTGGACGGCAGGTCTGTCACTGGCCTGTTTGCGCCGGGCATTAAGAAACTCGATCGTCTGCGCGAGCTGGAGGTCTCGGGCTTTACGCTGGCTAGCACGCTGCTGCCAACCATTATCTGTCTGTTTCCGAACCTAGAACGGCTGCACGTCGTAAACTGCCGACTGTCCACTGATTACAGGCCGCAACGCTTTGCTGAGAGCGTACGAGTGTTAAAAGGACTTGTCGGCCTGTCGCTGCGCGGTTGCGATAGCTGGGTAATTAGTAGCCTGTTGGCGGAGCTATTTACTACGGAATCCAAACTGTCGGAGCTGGACCTGCGCGACACCGCGGTCGACGACGTGAGCGACCTTCGTGTCCTGCGGCGGCTGCAGAAGCTACGCGTGCCATGTTCGAATGGGTTGCGTCTGCTGGGCGCTCTCGATCCGGACGACGCAGGGGACACGGGTGTACAGCGCAGGCCCGTACTGGAGCTCGAGGTGCAGAAGCCTTGTTCACCGGATGATGTGATTCGCATAGGCGATAATTTTTGTGACCTCAGGGCCCTGACCCTCTTGCTCGGCTTAGGCACACCTCGCGCTGCTGATGCAGCGGACTGCTGCGACATTCTGTGGGGGATGTTGCCTGTCCTAACCGACTGGCGAGTGCGCTGCACGGAGTCCGTTGATAGCCTGGACTTTGCTGCGTGTTTGTTTCGGCTCAGCGCAGGGCGTGGTCCCATCACAATAGACCTGCGTGGGGTGAGATGGGATTTGCGGACCCTGGCTTCTCAACTGCAGCGGCACTCTACCGTCAAGTGCCTGTTCGACCTGCCGCCCCTGCCCCAAGAGCCAGCGGAGCCGTCGCGTGCGGGGGCGCTGCCCCCGCGCCGCACCAAACGTGTCTCGGTGGCTAGTTACTGGAGCTCTGAGGAGGCAGATATAGTCGAGGCTTTCCGGGCACTGCCGAAAGTCCTTACCCCCTGGAGAGATCAGGGCGGTCCGCCCCTTGCACTGAGCTGGGAGAAGCTCAGCGCCAAACCGGGCGCGGCCGCGAGCCGCGCGGTCCGCGCCGCCGAGTACATGCTGCGCAATGTAGTGCTTGAGGAAGCCATCGCGGGGGGGTATGCAGGGGTCGTCGTTACTTGTGCGTCTGCAAAAGGAACGCCCGAGAAACTAGGGCAAGACAAAATATTAGCATTTCTGGACAAGGTGAGAGAGGTTGCACTTGAGAAAATCCAAGCAGAAAACAAGAAAGTGCTTCGCGATGAGAGCTGGGAGCCAATCAAGGCCCTAGTAGAAAACAGGACGTTTACGCAGGACAACCGGGAGTCTGAACTTTTTGCGGCAACAGCGGAATACATGAAAAGAGAGAGGCCTTCCGGTGGGGCGCGGGAGTTCTGGACCCCTTTGCACGCATTCTCTAACATGGTGAACGTGTTAACAAGTTCTCTGCGAGATCCAGTGTTTGGCGGTCATGACGATTTAGTGACGGAAATCCAACAGCAGTACCCAAAATTCTACACCACGATGCTCAGGGAGATTGTACAGGTGCCACAGGTAAAGCCACTGAAGCGAGTCATCGACGATCTCAAGGCCGAGGCTTCCAAGCTTGCCGGCCAGAGCGAGTACGCGCTCACAGAGAGGAAGTCAGTGACCAGGCAACTGGCCGTGGTGGACTGGGACATGCTTCTGCTGGAGTCGAGCTCGCGCATGCCCATCTCGTGCCTGCCGCCCGGAAACATCGGGATGGAGCTTGAAAGGTACGTTAGAGCTAACGGTGCTGTTCTGCTCACGTTTGTGCCCAGAAAATGCAAGGTAAAAGCCCCCTTGCCGCAGGTCTTATGGAAACAGTATACCGAGTTAGTTCAGGACCGTCTGCTGGAAGCTACAACGGTAGCAGAGTTCGAGCAGGCCTTAGCTGTTTTCCGAGAGAAGGCTTCTGAACAGTATTTAGAGAGTAGTGTTGAATTGGCAGCACGTGAACTGCGCCAGGCCCTTGTCTTGCGTGGCGGACTACTCCCGTCCTGGGACAAACGCGAGGCGCGCCTTCGTACTTTTATGGCTATTAATCTTCTCCAAGATTACAGAGTCGAGGCCGAGCTCTGAGCTCTTTTCTTCGGTTGTGTGCTTACTGTTCCTTTTCTTTTAGTAAAAAAGTGCCGCTGGCCGAATCTAGCCAAAGTCTCAGCGACCTCCGCGTGCTGACGCCGGGCCACGTGGCAGCGGCCAACCTGTGGTACGTGGCGTCGCTGCCCCGGCTCCGGCAACTTCGCGCAAGACAGCGTGACCTACGACGAGCTACTGCCAGCCTGCGCTGCTAGCTCCCTGCGCGCGCTGTACCTGGTACAATGCGCAGCTTTTGCGGCAGCCACCCCAGAGCGGCTCCGACAAGCCAAGCCTCACCTCGGCTGTTGCGCTCACAGACAGCTTCCCGCCAGACAAGGCTCTGGACGCTGGAGACTGACGGCGCGTTGGCCAACCGACCGCCGGGCTAGCAGGCTCAAAACCAACGTAGTCACTGAGGGTGTGTACTACCAAGGATTAAAAGCGCGTGCTACTTCGTTACCTCTGGCAGTAGAAAGTGGCCGCCCCCCTGGCAGGCGCAGCTCTAGCTTAGCTCCTCTTCCGTGCCCAGTATTGGCCGCACGGGCGACGGGGGCGGGAAGGCACGAGGCTTCGGCCTCCCACTCGCGGCGTGTCCTCTTGTGCGCCCTTTCCGGGGCGGCCGCCTGGCGCTCGTCCGAACGCAGGTCTGGCTGCAGCTCCGGCCCGCGCTCACTCAGCGGATCGGTCAGCCGCGGTGTCGGCCAGACCGCCCGGGCAGCTGCTCTTTCTGGCTTAGCTTGCGTGCTGCTCTGCTGGCTGGGCAGCAGCAGTAGCCGGGGGGCTGAAAAGGCGGGGGCACGAGTGGCGGCCCTAGCGTAGTGGTAGTGTGCACGGGGCGGTAGGCGCAGCGTAACTTGGCTGGCGGCGGCGGCGGCCGCCACGACCGGAGCAGGCGCGGCCCGCTCCAGCACCACGCGGAAGGCCCGCGGGTTGGTCGTGCTGGCCAGCAAGGCCATGGTCACGTGGGGCGGCAGGTCGTAGCTCACGGCGTCCGGGTCCAAGCCCAGCAGCTGCAGGTGCTGCCGCTGAAACAACAGAAGGTCCAGCGCGCTCAGGGGCTCCCAGCGTCCAACGTGCGCGTAGTGGCGCAGCCTGGGCAGCTGTGCAAGCCCGGCCGAGGCTAACTTGGTGCGCACGCCGCCCTCTGGAAAAAACTTTTCCAAGATAGACATGTGGTTGGCGTCAAACGTCAGGCACGCCAGCGACATGTAGTCCCCCCAGGTGCTGTCGGCATTCGCGGGCCTGACCAGGTCGTAGTCGATCACTGTGACCTGGTGGGGGCCCTGCACCAGGATGTTGCCGGCGTGCAGGTCGTTGTGCGCGTACCCCGCCGCGTGCATCTCCGCCAGGACGCGTTCCAGCCGCACCAGGACCTGTGGCAGGCCGGCCGCCGCGGGGCTGCGCAGCATTCCGGACAAGGGCTCGCCCTTGGCTTTGGGCCACAGGGTCTGCATGACCAGTAGCGACCTGCTGCGGTGCTCCCATTCCTGCCCATAACGGCTGTACGGACCATCCGCGATCAACTGTGCCAGCAGTGGCGCAGTCTGGCCGGCCCTGCGGAAACCGTACCGCAGCAACGGGACCACGCCGCCCGCGGACCGCGCAAAGGGCGAGCTCGCGAACCGCGTTTGGTGCCAGAAGATTCCCTGCCCCGGCACCAGGTCGCCCACCGCGCAGCGGGACTCCTTGAGGACCTGCCCCCGCCCGGCCACGTCGTAGACTGTGCCGATGGCCCCGTGGCCCAGCGGCTTCAGGCCCCCGGTTTCCAAAAAGTGCAGCTGGCCGAAGTCCAGCCAGAAATCGGGTGGTGGTAATGGCTTGGAGAGCTCTGCGTGCCGGAACGCCAGCAGGCGTACGTCGTCGCCCGCCAGGCGTTGCAGCTCGAGGAAGAGGTCCGGCACTCTCAGGCTTCCTCCCCCGATAGAAACCGGCGCCTGCCCGGAGCGGCTGGTCTGCCACGGCCCCTCGTCGGTGGCTGACGTAAAGTCTGACTCGTCGACGGCGTGCAGGTACCCGGCCCGTCCGCCCAGATCGGACGCCAGCCGCGCGGGATCCTGGGCGGCTAGCCAGACGCACCGCCGCCCTGGCAGGAGGCCATATTCCAGGGTGCGACAGTACCCAAGCGCGCATTGCACGACGGCCAGGGCGTAGTGTCTGGTAGCCTGGGCAGGAACTCGATCTGCATCCAGCCCTCCCGCCCACAACATAGGGAGAAAAGTGAGGAAAAAAAGATGCACCTCCCCCTAGCTTGCCACCAAGGCAAGGAAATGGGATTTCTTTTCGAAGCCCCACCCTCTCCCTTGCCCCCCTTCCATTCTTCCCCCTTCTAAGCCTGCCGAGAAGAGAGAGGAGGGAAGCAGAAGAGCAACCCCCCCCCCGACCCCCGGCTTCCCACATCTTGGTGCAGCTCCAGGCCGCGCACACACTGAAAACGGCGGGCCTGCTGTACCGCGCCACGCCGCAGCCCGCGGCCACGGGCCGGCCCGCGGGCTAGGCCATGGGCCCGCGGGGGCCGGCAGGCTAGGCAGAGGCAGCAAAACCCCCTCCCCCCTCCTCCTGCTTCCGGGTCGCGCTGGGAAGGCGAGAAAAACACTGTCTCCACCCCCCTCCGCACGCCCAGGATACCCCCGGGCAGCGGGCGCGCGCCTGGCGGGGGCCTTCCTGGCCCCCTTTTGCTGGGTCCAAGACGACCGACTCGCCTTAGAAAGTGCATTGGCTAGAAGAGGGGAAGCACCCCTTCCTCCTCTCCCTCTTTTTTTTCCTGTGCTGTTCGTGACCCCAGTGTCTCGCGACGGACAACGCGCGTGTTGTCGGGGTTCGGCATGTACGCTCAGCCAAGGCCGGCTGGCCGCCGCAGCCCCAAACGCCGGCGCCTAGCCGAGCGCCAGTGCCTAGCCTCAATTCCGCCGCGCTCGTGTTTGTTGCTGGCGCTGCCGGACTGCTTTTGGCCCTTGCTGAGGGCCTACTTAGGCGAGGACCGGCTGGGGAGCCTAGTATCCACCTGCCAACAACTCTCGGCTCTGCGCCAGCGGCCGTCTTTCTGGACGGGCTTTAAGCCACCGGAGTTTAACTTATGTCTACGTGCTGACCAAAGAATATTTACTGCTTTTCGGGGCCTGTGCTTGGAAACCAGACCAGCCATATCAATCGTGGTTGGCCCTGGCCCTGGCCCTGACGAGGTAGGGGCCAGAATGGCTATGTTACGACAAATTCACGTACGTAGACTAAAATACGGAGGCGATGAAACCGGCGAGTATGAACAGGAGCTAGCTCAGCTGTTGTCGGTCGTGGCCTCTGTCCACAAGCTTACCATCGGTGCCACGTCGATTGATGAGGACCTTGGTAGTGCACTACGCCAATTGCAGGCACCTGCCGCAGTTAAGGAACTAGAGCTAGAATGGGTCCGGCCCCTGAGGGATGACACCTTGGCCGCTGTGGCACAGCTGCAGTCACTCACCTGCCTCACCCTCAGCCACTGTTGGCCGCTGACCGCCACGGGGCTCGGCCGCCTGTGCGCGCTCAGCCGACTCCGGAGGCTCGAACTGAACTCGTGCCTGCTAGACGCGAACGCCAGCCTCAGCTTCCTGCCCAGCCTCCGCGACCTCCGCGTCCTGACGCTGGGCCACGTGGCAGCGGCCAACCTGCGGTACGTGGCGTCGCTGCCCCGGCTCCGGCAACTGCTCCTCGTCACGCGAGAGAGCGTGACCTACGACGAGCTACTGCAAGCCTGTGCTGCCAGCTCCCTGCGCGCGCTGCACCTGGTACAATGCGCAGCTATTCCGGTAGCCACCGTGGAGCGGCTCCGACAAGCCAAGCCTCACCTCAGCTGTTGCGTATCAGACGTCTTGCCGCTAGACGAAGTTCTAGACGCTACAGACTGACGGCGCGTTGGCCACGCGGTTGTCAGGATAAAAAAGCAAGAAACAAACGTAGTATTTCAGATTCTAATTTTTTTAAATTCCGCGCTTTGCTGGCGCTCCCTTTCGCCGCCCCGGCCCGGAGCCCCGGTACAAGGAAGACTCGCGGCAGAGAGAGCCCGGGGGGGGGGGGGAGCCTTGACAGCCCAGCCAGAAAGAGACAGCCTGCCTAGCTCTGCCCGTCTGTGCTGTACCGCCTAGCCAGGGCGCCCCCTCAGGCTGGGGCACTCGTCCACTGTCCGCGACTGATAATCACGCGGCTCGTTCTCCACTCGTTGCAGTAGGGGGCACCTCTGCAGAACCAGCGTGGTAGCCAGCCGCCGTCCCGGTCCGCGAGCGGGGAGAGTTATGCTCCTGAGAGAAGCACAGTCCAGGACCCAGAGCTCGAGCTTGTCGCATGCAGGCCAGGTGGGTAGAGTCAGCTCCCCCAGCTCTGTGCACTTCTCGACCACGAGCACGAGGCTTTTCACCTTGAGCTCCTGGGGTAGAACCTGGCTGCTGAACGCTGCACATTCCTTGAACGCTAGCGTCACGACGGCGTCCTGCTCCCAGGCGTTAGGGAGGCCGAGTCGCCCGAACGAGTTACAGTTCGAAACCAAGACGTTAAGGCCAGCGCAGACCACCTGGGGGGGCAGGGCCAGTTCCTGCAGGCTATGGCATCTCACGCGCTCTAGCGCGAGCTTACCGATCTCTCCGTCCAGTGGTACCGGTGACAGGTGCAGTAACGACGCGCAGTCTCTGAACGTTAGCCGGGCGACCGCTTCCTGCTTCCGTCCGACGGCCTGCGCTGGCCGAGTGACCAAGGGGCTAAGACGTCGGAACCTCTGACAATCTGCAACCGTAATCTCTAGGACGTCGCAGGCCAGGTCGGGTGGCAGCTTCACTTCCTCGAGCCCAGGACACTTCGTCAGCGTGAGTTTGAACGTGCCTGCGGTTAGCTTCTCAGGCAGGGCGAGGTCGCTGAACGTGGCGCAGTCCTCGAACTTGAGCTGCACTGTTGCTTTTCCGTCGAGACTAGACAGCGGGGGCACGGGAAAGCTTTGTACGCTTGGGCACCGTGCCAAGTAGAATCTGGCCGACGGGCAGGCAACTAGACGGGGCAGCAGGCATTCCTTGAAGTCTGGGCAGTCGTAGATTTCCACGTTCAGGGGGGTGCACAGAGATTTCAGCCGGGGCAAAGCTAGCTTCTGCACCCGCTGACAGTCTGCGAGAGTGAGCATGAACTTGGGATCTTTGGCGTCGACTCCGGTCGGCGGGGACTGCTGGTCCTCCAAGCAGGGGAAGCACAGTCCGGTGACAGAGCCGCAGTCAAGCAGCCTGATGTACGTATCGCGCGCGGCCGTCTTCCAGAGCGGCACCTGCAGCCTGGCTAGCCGTGGACACCGCAGGAAGTCCAGCGCGAGACTCGTTTGGCCTTCCAGTAGTGCCGGCAGACTGGCTCCGAGTAGCTGGCTACATCGCATGCAGCTCACGTCGAGCTTGGTCGCCTTAGCTAGTTGGGGCCACCGGAGCTCTTGGAAGCAGTGGCTTGCTTCAAACTTGAACTCCGCCAGGCCCCCCACCTCTGACAAGTTATCGAGTGCCAGCTTGGGGGCCAGAGACGACCCGCCGCGCGCCCCGTGCTCTGGGCCCACGCAAGTCAGGGTTAGTTTCTCTTTGCACTCGCGCAGGCCGGACAGGTCCACCGACGGCAGAGCACCGCCGTGTATCTCGAGCCTGATCAACCTGGCAGTCTTCAGCTCGGGGGCTTCCAACCTCTCGAGACTGCCGCAGTCTGAGGCTGTGACTGTGATTTCGGGGTAAGCGTCGTCCCGCCCTTGCACCGCCGGCAGCGCTAGCTTTGGCAGTGACACCTGCTGTAAGCCTCTGCATTGCGCTACAGTTACTTGGACGCTGTTGGCCCGGCTGAGCGCTGGCAGAGACACCACGCTTAAGCCAGCGCACTTCTCTAAGGTTACTTCAACGCTGTCCGCCCAGCAGAGCGCTGGCAGCCCCAGGCAGGTTAATTTCTTGGCTGACCGGATGACAAGGGAGGCGGATCCACATTCTGTGAGGGCTGGCAACACTACCTCAGCGCAGGGCGCCCCCGACGAAGCGCCCCATCGGCGTGCTGTATTCAGTGTGAGTGCGAGACGTCCACCGACGGAAGCCAGTACGGGCAGCCCGAAGGTCTGGAGGTGGAAGCAGTATTCGAGTGTTAGGGTTAGGTCGTGGTGCACCTGCTGCAGCCTGGGTAGTTCGAAGTCCCGCAGGTACTGACAGCCTACGAGCTTCAGTTGCAAGTCTTTGGCACACGTCTCCAGTGCGGGCAGCTCGACCTCGTACCGCGGGGGAGGCCTATCATCATAGGTGCTAGCATCTTCAAACCTCCCGTCCTTTTCAGGCAGGTTCGCTGTCAGCGAGAAAGAGCCTCGCGCCGCCCGGAGGTCCGGCCACGAGAGCAGCTCCAGGATCTTACTGTCGTTACTCGTAGTGCTGACGTCACCGGTTGCTTCTTCCAGCCCGTGCCAGACCAAGGAGGCGAAGGCGCTCCCGCACTGGAGTTCTAGCTGGGCTGTACCCCCCACTGGCGGTCCGCGCAAGGCCAGTCTCTGTAAGTCGCAGGGATGCAGCGTCATCAACCGCAGGTCTCCGGGGCCGGCCCTGAGCAGGAGCGATCTGTAGTCCCCTAGCAGCGTAATCGAGACGGGCTGCGGACCGCTGCCGCCAGTGGAGGTATCGATGACGCGGAGGTTGCGGCACTGGACGAAGGCGAGTATAGCGGTCGCCGCCGGCGCTTGTCGTGAAAACACGAGCTCCTCCAGCGCGGGGCAGCTTTCGAAGCGCAGTTCGTGCCCCTCGCCCGAGGGGCAGTCCATGTGCGACAGGCGCAGCCTCCGCAGCTCGTTCTGTGACCTTAGGCAGAAGAGATAGTCGGCCCTTCCCTCCGCTTCGCGGAAGGCTAAGGGGAAGCCGTGCAAGAACAAGGAAGTAATCTTGCGTTGCCTCCCTGCCTCAGGTCGGAACGGAAAGTACCGCGTGCTCCGCGGCGTCAGCGTGATGACATCTCTGGCCGTGTCCGGGCCCGGCGGGGCGAGTGTCACCGTGAGGTCGGTAGAGCCGTCCGGTTCGGGCCGCTCGTCTTGTGCAAACCAGGGGTCGAATGGCTCTTCCTCGGCGAGGCTGGCGGCCCTAGGCCCAGGCGCAAACTGCTCGACGGCGTCGGCCACCGCCCTCCAATAGCGCACGGCCGCGTCAGCAGTGGCTTCTCCCGCCCACAGCTTGTCCTGCCCGGGCGCCAGCAGATTATGGAAAAACAGCGACTTCTGCTTTTTCAAGCCACTCGCGGTGAGCTTCCACGCGCCCTCGTTGTCCGTCCGCGGGTGCGAGCCAGTGTAGACCTGATCCACGTACTGGCTGAGCTCTGACAGTACTTGCTGTAGGCGGACGTGGCCGGGGAGGTCATGCTCCTGCGAACCGTGTAGCCAGTTGTAGCGTTGTAGGCACGCGGGGAGCAAAGTCTGCCGTACGGCATCCTCTCGCTCCCTGGCTAGCCAGGAGGGGAAAGGCAGCCAGCAGCGAGGCGGTCGGAGCCACCGAGGAAACTGAGCAAGTTCCCCGTCAACGACGGGGAGGGCCCGGCCTGGCCAGGGTGCGCCCGAGGGCCGGACCCCTCGATAGCTCGATGCCCCTGGTTAGCCATCGGCCGCTCTAAGCTCCGACCTTTTATTCCTAGGGCGGGGAGGCGGCCCCAGCTGGCCCGGCGAGGGGGGGGGGGAGAAGGTGCGGGCGCGCGGGGGGGGGGGGGGGGGGGGGGGGGGGCGGGCGCGGGGGGGGGGGGGGGGGGGGGGGGGGGGGGGGGGGGGGGGAGAAGAAGTGTTTAGCGTGGTGGCCCAGCCTCTCCTGGCCACCTGGCCGCGCCTGGCAGAGGCGGGCGGTTCAGAGGGCAGCCCTGGCCGTCTGTGGCCAGAAGTAAAGGACGTGCGCTCGCCCCCGCCCGGCGGGCGACGGCGACGGCCCCCCCTGGCGTGCTCGGCTTGGCCGCCGAGTTACTAGCCACCGGCCCGGACGTGCGAAACGAGGCTGGCCCGGCCGCTGAGCGTTGGGCTCGAACCCCTGGAAAGATTGGGGGGGGGGGGCCACAAAAGGGAGGGCGCGGGGGGGGGGGGGGGGCGGCAGTAGGTGCGGCCCGCGCCGCGTGTCGTAGGCTACCAACAACCACATTTTTCGACTTGTGTACACTGCTCCTTTTTTTAAGTACGCGGCTCCTGCTAAGGCGCGGGTCTCAACCGGGGGAGGGAGAGCCCTTTCCCCCCTGGGCTAGGACTTCTTCGGGCGTGTCTGCCTGAAGAGGCTAGCGCGGTCCTCATTCATTCATTCCTTCGGTCGTTATTAGGACAAGCGGACTAGACTTTCGTAGCGCCTGTATCCCTAGCTCAGTGAGCTCGGTACAGCCGCGGAGGTTAAGTTTTCGTAGGTTCGGCAGTCCCTGCCAGCGCGCCAGTCCCACGTCCGTGAGCTTGGTACAGCCCTCAGGTCGAGTTCTCTTAGGCTCGGCAGGCGCTGGACGAGGGAACTCACTCCTGGGCCCGTGATTTGCTTACAGTCGCGGAGGTTGAGTTTTCGTAGGTTCGGCAGTCCCTGCAAGCGCGCCAGTCCGTCGTCAGTGAGCTGTTCCCAGCCGGCGAGGCTGAGGTCCTCCAGGTCCACCAGGTTTTGCAGCCAAGGCAAGGACTTCAGTTCGGGCAGCTCTGTACAATCAGCGAGGCAGAGTCTCCGCAGGTGGAGCAGCTTTGGTACAATGACCAGCTCGCTGAGGTTCAAGCACAAACGCAAGTCCAGCTCCAGCAGCGCGGTCCGGTTCAGCTCCGACAACAGCCCGTCGCTCCGGAGCTCTATACACCCGCTAAGGTCGAGCTTTTGCAGCAGCGGCAGGTTTGGTAAGGGCTGCTCTCCCTTGACCTCAGAACAACCGCGAAGAGACAGCTCCACTAAGGACCGCATCCGCGCGAGGCCTTGCAGTGTAAAGTCCCCGACGCCGGGGCCAGCCTCGATTGTTTGCTTCCGCAGCTGCGGCAGCGTTGCTAGTTTGGATAAATCACTATGTGTGACACGCACTCCACTGACGTACAGCTCCTGCAATCTCTTCAGCAGGCTCACGTAAGTGGACCAATTAGGCGCTACATTCTCGCACTCCCTGATCACGAGGCGCTGCAAATTCACCAGTCCAGCCAAGTGTTTGAACCCGACCTCAAGGACCTGGCCACGTCTCGTGGAGCCGGCGGGGTCGGCGAGGTCGGCGGGGTCGGCGACGTCGGCGGGGTCGGCGAGGTCGGCGGGGTCGGGGGGGTCGGCGAGGTCGGCGGGGTCGGGGGGGTCGGCGGGGTCGGGGGGGTCGGCGAGGTCGAGGTCGAGCTGCCTTAGCTTAGGCCAGAGCTCCACCAGGAGCTTGCCGCGTTCGTACGTGAGGTCATTCGGCCCCGTTAGCCACAGCCCGTCCACTGCCAGGCTGGCCCAGGCCCCGCCCTGGTCGCTCAGCAACTCCATGGCCAACACCAGGGTCCCTACCTGGACCTTGGCCTGGCTCCAGGCCTGGCCCAGCCAGGCCTGGAAGGCCGTAGCCCGGGCAGGAGTGCTTAGGTCGAGCTCGGTACAGCGGAAGCGCGCCCAGGTCCCCGGCCTGTCCAGGAATCCGTGCAGCTCGGGGCTCACGGCCCCTAGCTCGGGGTCCCAGCCCAGATAGTTCATGACCTGGGGCCAGGCCCGGGCCGGGAGCCCCAGGGTAGGTCGGTCCGCCATGCTTTCCTTTGTTGGTTTAGCTGCCGGTCATGGCAGGGAGTGCGCGTCGTAGAGGGAGGGGACGGCAGGGAAGCGAGCGCGGCGGGGATTGGTACCCTCCCCCCTGCCGCCCCCCTTCCCCCCTGCACTCTCCCTCTTCGGAGATGGAGAGGAGAGAGAGAGGAGAGGATCCTCCTTTCCCCCAGCCAGCCAGGGAAGAACGAGCCGGCCTCCTCCCGCTCTCCCTGGGCTGGCCACATTGCCACGCCGAGCAGAGACGAAGCGGCTGTGGGGTCAGCCCCGGCCGCATGTGGCAAGCAGTCCAGGAGGTGCGCGCGCCCTGCCCGGCGGACGGCGACGACCATTACGTGCTCAGCCTGGCCGCCGAGCTAGCTACGGACCTGGACGTGCGGGACGTGTCGGCCGGCTGGCTGTCGGGGCTCGGCACCGAGGAGAACCAGGCCAAGTTCACGTACCACGACCCCGTCCTGACGCCCGACAGCGCCACCAAGTGCTGCTCCTTGTGCGAGCAAGACCTGCTGGCCTGCACCTACCACTCCTTCCACCTCGAGGTACCGGAGCCGTGGCTGCTCCCCCAGTTCGAAAAGCAGGCGTCGCTGGCCCTGTCCCTGGTGTGTAAGCAGTGCGGGGCCTTCTTGTGGGACACGGCGGTGCTGGCCAAGGAGGAGGCGGGGCCGGCGGCCTGCGTGGCCGACGGCCGGGCCGTCCTGAGCCAGGAGCAGCAGCGCGCGCTCGTCGAGTCCCTGGACCGGGTGACGGGGCTGGCCCAGCTGCAGCACCAGGTCGCCCACGCGCCCGGCCACGCCAGCGGACAGGACGAGGTGGCCTGGGCCGCCAGGTGGAGCGACTGGCAGGCCTGCGCCGGGGACGAGCCCGCGGCCGCGGGCCCGGACCTGCTGGCCTGCCCCGCGGCGGCCGACACGAGCCGGCGCTCGTGGCTGCTGACCGCCGAGGGGGCGGCGGGGGCGGCCGCCGCCGTGGGCGGCGCGTGGCCCGGCCCGGCGGCGGCGCTGGAGGCCTGGGGGTCCGTGCCCTGGGCAGCGCCCTGGCCCGCAAGCGGGGTGTCGTGCGCTGTGCGGTGGAGGCGGGCGGCTGCGGCTGCGCGCAGCCCCGCCTGGTCAAGCTGTGCGGCCTGTGGGCCGAGGTCCAGTTCCGCTGCCCCGCCGGCCGCGCGGCGCTCGAGAACTTGTGCGGCTGGTGCTGCCCCCGGGCCGGCGGCGGCCGGGCGCAGGTGCCCTCGGCGGCGCTGCGCGCCTGGCTCGCCGCGGCGCCGGCCGACGCCTGGGTGCGGGCCCGCCTGCCCGCGCACCCCGAACGCCTCTTCCGCTTCGCGTGCCTGGTCCCCTCGCGCGCGCTGCTGCCCGTGACGCACGCGAGCGTGGACGGCCGCCAGGTGCTGCTGAGCTACGGCCACGAGCTGGCTGACAACGCGTACGCCGTCGCCGACCTGCTGCGCTGCGCCTGGGAGCTCCGGCTTGCGCTAGAGCGGCACCTGGGGGGGGCGGGCGTGGGGCAACCCCGCCCGGGCCGCGCCCGGCGCCCCGCTGGCGCTCGAGGCGGGCGCGCTGTGGCAGCAGGGGCCGGGCTGCGTGCTGACGACCTAGTACCTCCGCACGCTGACCGCCGCCTACAACTGCTGGTGTGCGGGCCTCACGAGCCACGCGCCCGTGCACCCCCCGGCGCCCCACTCGGCGGCCGCGGCCCCGCCCACGGTCCCGCCCGCGCTGCGGCCGCCCGAGGGGCTCCGCAGCCTCAGCGAGCTCCTGAGCCGCAAGGACGGCGAGTTCCGCAAGAACTGCCTCGGCAAGCGCCTCAACTGCTCCGGCCGCGGGGTCCTGATCGGCGTCGCCACCGTCCCGGTGGGGCACGTCATGGTGTGCTGGGGCTTCCTGCGCACGCAGTTCGAGTGTGTGCGCGTCACGGCGCAGAACGTGGAGTCGGTGCGCGCCCGGGCCGACCTGATCCAGCGGGCGCGGGCCCGGCTGCGCGGCTGGCAGGCGCTGCTTGCCCGGCTGCGCGACGAGGGCCGGGCGGCCGAGGCCGTGGCCCTGCGGGAGCGCAACCCGGACCTCGTGTACGGGGACGTGTACCCCGCGCTGGGGCTGCTGTGGCGGCGGCCGCGGGGCGCGCAGGCTCCGTGTTCAACCCCCTGGCCTTCTGCCCCCCGCTCCTGCTCGACGAGCTGGCCGCCGCCGGCCGGGGGGGCGGGGCGCGGCCGCACTCGGACTTTTTGCACGTGGGCGACGTGCTGGAGATGAGCCTCACGCAGGGCAGCAAGGTCCTCCTCAACCGCCAGCCCACGCTGTCGCCGCAGAGCGCGCGCGTGTTCTCGGTCCTCGTGCCCCGCACCGACCTCCTCAGCGAGCCCCCCTCGTGCCTGGCGGCGCTGTCCCGCCTGCACGCGCGGCGGCTCGCGGTGGACCGGCCCGAGTTTGCCCCGCAGCACTTCTGCCTGGCGCTCAACCCGATCGAAGAGATCCCCTTCAACGGCGACAACGACGGGGACGTCATCACGCTGGTGGCGCTGCAGGATCCCCTGGACGGCTGGTCGGCGGACGAGGCCATCGGCTCCTGCCAGCACATTGTGACGCGCGCCGCGTCCGAGAACGTGGCCAAGCTCGCCCTCGACAACCTCAACGTCCTGGCGGGCGCGCTCCGGGGGCCCGACACCTTTGGCCCGGCCGACGTCCTGTCCCTGCGTGCGCAGCTGGAGCGGCACGTGCCGGCGCCCCCCGGCTACCTGCGCGCGGGCCCGGGGCCGCCGGACGGCGGCTGCACCGCGTGGGACGTGCTGGGCTGGTTCCTGCCCCTGTCCTTCGTGAGCCAGGCGCAGGCCCGCCACGCGCTGGCGTCGGGCCGGGGGGGCGAGCCGGGGCCGCTGGGCCCCCCCGCGCCGCCCCTGGGCCAGGGCCGCGACAGCCTCGTCAAGCTCCTGTACAGCGACTACGCCCCCCAGTGGGCGGCCTTCTTCCTCGACTGCGTCAGCGTGTTCGTGGCCTGGCTGAACCGCCGCCGCGCCCTCACGCTGTCGCTGGCGGACCTGGCCCCGCGCCCCGCGGCGGAGCTGCCGCCCCCCCCCCCCGGCGCTGGGGCGGGCCTGCTGGTGCGCGGGCGGGACTGCGTCATAGACTTCCCCGGCCGGCTGCAGGACGGGCTCCACTGGCGCCCGGTCGAGTCACTGCTCGCCGACCTCTTGCAGCAGCAACACCAGCAGCGCGCTAGGCCCTGCGGCCGGCACCCGCTGCTCCCGCGGTGCCTCGAGCGCCCCCCGCCCGCCGGGGCGCCGGTGGCCACGGGCGCGTGCGGCCACTGCCGGGACCTGTGGGCCGTGGTCCAGGCAGAGCTGGGCGTACGTCGCGTCGGAGCTCACGGCCCACCGCGCGGCCGGCGTCTACGCCCTGTCGCTCGGCCTGTTGGAGGCGCTGCTCAAGCAGGTCCTGTACTGCTGCGGGCGCTCGCTGCTGCACTTTGGCCACTCCGTGGGGGGCCTGGCCGCCTCCTCGTACGGCCACCTGGGCACCCAGCTCACGCTCAACACCCGGCACAAGGCCAGCAGCGTCATGCGGTCCACCGAGGGCCTCCCACGCATCCTGGCCCTGACCAGGCTGCAGCCGAAGCAGCGGGACTACTTCGTGCTCGGCCGGGTGCGCTCGTTGCCCGAGATCGAGCACTGGCGCGGGCTCGACCCCGCGGCCCGCGGCCGCGTGCCGGCCCTGCACAGCAGCAGCGCGCCCGCCGAGTTCGTCAACCTCTTTGAGCAGCTCGAACCGTACGAGCTCTGCCTCGAGCTGCACGGCTTCCGGGACTACCACCAGGAGCTGCGCGCGGCCCAGGCGCAGGCCGCCACGCGCGGGCGGGCGCTCTGGCTGTACCAGCAGGACCGGGACCTGGACGCCGGCGGGGGGCGCGTGCGCCGCCGGCGGGGGGGCGGCGGCGGCGCCCCGGTGTCGGCGGAGGGCTGTGTCCTCGAGCTGGACGGCGAGGCCTGCGCCCGGCGCGGGCTGACCCACCGCCTGGTGGTCGCGGCCGTCCGCGCCCAGCTGCCCGCCTTCCTGGCGCTGTCGGCCTGGGTCGAGGCCCCCGCCGGGGACGCCGTGCCCCCCCACGCCCGCCTGTACCTGTTCGCCCGCTTGGTCCGGCCCGCCGCCGGGGACGACGGGTCCCCGAAGCGGCCGCCGGCCCCCGCCGCCGGTGGCGGTGTGTCCCCGGCGCGGCCGCCCACGACCCGCCGGGTGCGCACCAGCACGTACCAGTACAACAGCACCGAGCTGTTCTGTACGTCGGCCCTGCGCCGGGCCCTGGCCGCCTGCTGGCCCGCGACCGGCGTCGCCAAGGCCAGCTACGACCGGGCGTCGTCCGTGCTCAGCCTGGCGCTGCAGCCGGGCCAGGTCAGCCTGGAGCGGCTGCGCAAGCTGCTCGCCCGCCCGGAGTGGGTGCCCGAGACCGTCGAGTTCAGCGACCCCTCCCTCGCGTACCAGCTGCTCTGCATCGAGGCGGCGGCGATGTGCCTGCGCTACGAGCTGGGCCGGTCCCTGGCGGGCATCGGGGGCCTCAACCAGCTGCACACCGAAACACTGTCGCGCGTGATGACGCACACGGGCACGCTGCTGCCCGTCAGCCGCAGCGGCTACGAAAAGCTGGAGCGGGACCCGTTCGAGAAGTCACTCTTTGAACGCAACGGCCGCACCTTCCTCGGCGAGAGCCTGGGACATGCCTCCCACCCCGAGTCGTCCTACTGGAGTTTTTTTAGTGGCCGGCCACCCCCCCTGGGGGACGCCTTCTTCCGGCTCCGGCCGTGCGACTGACCCCGAGCGGACTCTGCACGGACCCGAGCGGACCCCCGAGGGGACCCCCGAGCGGACCCCGGGCGGCGTGAGGCACACACCGGCACGGCCACGCCCCCAGAGGGGGGGGGGGGGGGGAAAGGGACGGCCGGCACACCGGCACGGCCACGCCCCCAGAGGGGGGGGGGGCGGGGGGAAGGGACGGCCGGCAGGCAAAAGGCAGTGGTTGTACAGTCTGGCCCCCAGCAGGGCTAAGTATTTCTTTATTACAGAGGCTCTTGCTTAACCAGGCCGCGTGCGGCCGTGAGAGAGAGAGAGGGGAGGGGGTGCGGCCTAGAGGAGGGGGGGGGGGGAGCACCCCTGCCCCCCCCAGCCGGCAGTACCGGACGACCACCCCGGCGTGGCGACGCCCAAGCAGCCGACGCAGAGGAGGGGGGAGGGGGGGCTCAGGACGCGCCCGCCGCGCCCCGCTTAGCCCCTTTCTTCTGGGCACGCCGCCCGCCCCCTGGCCTGCCGGCGCCCGGCGCAAGAGTGGCGGGCGGAGCGGCGGGCGGAGCGGCGGGAGCCGCGACGACGACGACGCGGGCCTGGCTGCGGACCTCGGCCACCACGGCCGGGGGCAGGTACAGGGCAAACTCGCCGTGCACGCCCAGGCGGTGGGTCAGCAAGTCGTAGGTCACGGTCCAGTCCGCGCGGTTGTACTCCTTCTGCAGCAACGCGACCGGCAGCCAGGCCCAGTTGCGGTCGTACCAGGGCCCCCAGTACTCGCGGCCGGCAGGCTCGTAGCCCTCGGTGCGCTCGGGCGCGGTGCCGACCCACTGGACCAGCACGAACTGGTCGGCCGGCGCGGCCAGGCGTTGCGCCGACCTGACTCGCAGCGCGTCCAAGTACGCCTGCAGCTTGGACTGGACGGCCAGGCCCTGCCTCGCGCACCAGCTGCCTAGCAGGTGGCCGCGCTTAGCTCCATACCACGCCAACACCTCGGCCGCCGTCGTCCACCGGTCGGGCCAGCCCCCGTACGCGCGGTCCCTGATCCGGAAACGGAAGAAGTAGGGCTGAGCGAGCTGGCTGGCGTCGGGCCATCTCTTTGCGTCTCCCACCTCTGCGTGCGGGGGCAGGCAGTCCGCCACGCCCCGCTCCCAATACCCGGCGTTGGCCAGCAAAGCCCGCCCGTACTTAGTCTGGTACTCCTTCGCCGCCTGCCAGTTGGACGCCAGGTCCGCCGGGGGTTCACCCACTACCCGCCGGAGGGCCTCCCCGCCCTCCTCCAGCAGCGTGCGGACGACGTGGATACGGACCCCGTGCAGCGCGCCCTGGTCCGGGCGCTTTTGCCAAAAGGCCGTGAGGGTCCTGGCAGCCTGCCTGGCGTCGAGGCCGTACACCTGCTGGAAGCCCACCACGTCGAAGCCCGGGTCATCCACCACGACCACGGCCGGCCACGGCCGTGGCTCGGCCCGCGCGGGCACGTGCTGGCCGGCCTCGGCCTGGCCCAGCTGCGCGTGCAGGTTCAGGATGGTGTAGCCCCGCAGGTTGCGCACGGCCGCCCGGTCGCGGGCGCGCCGCGCTGCCTCGGCCGCCGGCAAGGGCTCCAGCACGGGGCCGCGCAGCGAGAACTGCTGGCAGAACTTCTGGGCCGCCTGGCTGCGCGTCACTTGCAGCTTCTCCTGCTTGACTTCGGCGGTCCAGTGCGGCTCACGCAGCCCCGAATCGATCCACGCCACCAGCTTGCGCGCGCGTTCTTCAAAGTAGCTGGGCAGCAGGTACGAGCGCTCCACCGTGCGCACCGAGTGCTGCGACCCGAACGCAAAGATGGCCAGGTCGTCGGCCGTCACGGCCGTCCGCTGGCCGGGCGCGGCGCGCAGGCCCAGCTCCGCCCCCACCTCCTGTCCCTCCAGGTTGCGCACCATCGTCTCGCTCGCCGGCCGCGTGTTCTTCGGCACCAGGTACTGGCTCCAGCCCGCGGGGCGCTGGAACTCCTGCCCGTCGACTACGAGCTTCGACGCGTAGTGCTCACACGCCTCGCGGAAGAAGAGCGCCCAGTCGCGGCCGTCCAGGGGCTCGTGGCGCTTCGCCGCGTGCCGGGCCCAGCCGGCCCGCGTCCGGTACTTGAGCGCCCGGGGGAACAGCGCGGTCGGCCCGCCGGCCGCCGCCGCCTGCCCCAGCAGCGGGGGCAGCACGCGCTGCTGCAGGTCCAGCAGGCAGAAGTCCAGCGCCGACCCCCGGCCGTCCCGCAGCTGGAAGCCCCGGGGCCACGGGCACTTCTGGGGGGGGGGAACCTCGCCGCGGGCCAGCTGTTGGGGCTGCGCGGCAGCCGGTAGCCCCCGTACGTGGCGCGCGTCTTGTTCTGCTGCGAGCTCAGCGCCAACGGGTCCGTGAGGCTCAGGCACCACGTGCCCTGCTCCACGTCGCGCTCCAACGAGCGGCCAAACTCGAGATTGCGCAGGATGTACGACCTCGACACCGGCGGCGTCAGGGTCAAGCACAGCAGGGCGACCCGGGCGGGGCGCAGCACGCCCTCCCGGTAGTCCGGCCACCGCTCCTCGGTGAGCGGGACCGACGAGCGCCGCTCTCGGTCCTCGGGGTAATGGTGGAGGTAATCGGCAATGGCCGCAAACAACAGGCTCTGCAGGTCCCACAGGGACTGCGCCGGCCGCTCGGGCGGCGCATAGCGCCCCTCCACGGCGGCGTACGCCAGGGCCTGGCGGTGCAGGTTGCCCAGCCAGCGCGAGACGTCCGGGTACAGGCGGGCCTGCCACAACTCCGACCAGAACATGGCCCTGACCTGCAGCAGCGTGGCCAGGTAGCCGGCCAGGGTCGCCGACTTCCAGCGCGGGCTCATAGCCTCGGCGAAGCCCGTCAGCAGCTGCTTGGCCCGCTCGCCGTCCTGGGCCAGCGCCTCCCGCAGGCACCGGACCTGGCCGGGCAGCGTGTGCGCGGCGTACACCGCGAAGAACCTGGCACGCCGCACGTGCTGCCGCGCCGTGCTCGGTGCCGCCACGCGCCCCCAGCGCGCCGGGTTGAAGGCGGACTCCAGGAACGCCCGCAGGATACTGAGCTCTTGCTCGAGCTCACCGCGCGGGTCCTCGCCGCGCGGGTCGAACCACACCTCGGCGGCGTTCTCCGGGGCGTCACCCCCCGCGGGGGCGTCGTCGTCGTCGCTGGAAGAAGAGGAGCCGGTGTCCTCGTCGTCCCGGCCGTAGTCCAACCACCCGGCGCTGTCCGGCGGGAGGCCGTCGCCCCCCTCGTCGTCCTCCCCCTCCTCTGCGTCCGCGCCCCCCGCGCCCAGCAGGTCTTCAAAGCGCGTGAAGCTCATGCACTGGCCCGGGCGCGGCGTGGCCCCGCCGGCGTGGCCCCGGCACGGGGAGGGGGTGGGCGGAGGCACGGCCCCGCGCCGCTCCCCCCGCCCTCCCTTCCGCCTCCCTCTCCTCCCCCCCGCCCACCCTTCCGCCTCCCTCTCCTCCCTTCCGCCCACCCTTCCGCCTCCCTCTCCTCCCCCCCGCCCACCCTTCCGCCTCCCTTTCCTCCTTACCTTCCGCCCCCCTCGCCCCGGGCCCGGCGGCCACGCCGGTCGTGTCCCGCCAGCGTCTAGTCTGGGCCGGGGAGGCGGGTGCACCCCCCCCCCCCCCCTTTCGTGCCGGGAACGGCTTCATCGCGCTTTTAATGACTGTTCCCAACCACCCATCGAAGGGGAGGACACAGAGAGCACGAGAAGGACAGAGAAAGAGCGGGCTCAGGGGATGCCGGCCAGTCAGTTAACAGCCAGTGCACGGCGGCGGTGGCGTACCCCACTGGTTCAGATCCTGGCTGGAGGCGCACGCGCCCCGTCCGGCAGGCCCGTGAGCTACGTAATAGCTGAACATTCTATTATATATCCTTCTTGCAAGTTAAAAAAAGTTTAGTTTTTTGCGCCCCCCCCCCCCCCCTTTCCCTTCCCTTCCTTCAAACAGCTTGTTTGCTTCTCGCTTCCCCCTCTCCCGGCTACACGGCGGTGCCTTCCTCCCCTTGGTAAGTATCCTAACAGGAACTTTGACAGTGAAGCTTGGGTGACAAAAGGAGAGGGCTGGCCGACGACGCTTTGTAATCTTAGGTAAGAACAATGAATACCAATAGAATGGAACGCAGGACCGAACCCGCTGTCTTTGACATCCCAGAACTCGTCGAGGCTATTACCGAATTCGGTGGCGATACGGCAGAGGCTAATGTAGGTGCCACGCGCCGCAATATCCAAACCGACCCCAACGAGCGAGCGAAAGCTTTGATAGCAGGGTACCTCCTCTACCGCTATTGTCTGACCCCCGGAGAAGATTTGACCACAGCCCGAAATAAGTTCGAGCTTGGACGCGATCGCGAGCAACTCAATGCAGTTACCTACGGCCGAAATGTCCTCGGCTTTACGAAGCTCGAGAGGCCGGCCGATGAAAAACAATGGAACGAGCTGGTCAAGGACATGCGGAACCGCAGAAAGCTCAAGTTTGCTCCGATGCCTGTTCTAGCTGCCCAAAACAAACTAGCCTACTGGGAAGCCATGAGTCGAGTGACCAGGGATCTCTTTTTCAGTGAAGTGGATAACAAGGAGCTCAAAGTCTTACTTATTTCTAGGCAGCAATCCAACATACAAGACACCGGAAATCATTTGAGTCTGGACGAGAACAACGGGGCGTGCTTTCCTTTCGCAACAGACATCCCAATCAAGCATTTGTGCCTGCACAAAATGACGCTAGAGTTACGAAAGATGCAAGAATTCAAGGTCAGTAACAGACAAGTCCAGGAACTCCACCTTATGCAGACGAGGCTCAGGCTGCAAAGCCACACAACCTTCTTGCTGCTCGACTGTGCAGAGCTTAAGAAGTTTGCTCTTACGGCAGAACGTTCGGAGGATCACCAAGATCGGTTCGAATGGCTTGTTATCAAACGGTCGGGCACGGACGACCTAGAGGTAGATGTCGAAGCTTTCAGACATGTTGCTCTGAGCGAATGTCCGGTACGACAGATCGTGCTCGCTCGGCGTCTCGATGCGCTGGATGACAAGATTACTGTCATGTCTTGTCCCAGGCTTGAAACAGTACGATTCGTTCCGAAAGCAACCCACGAGCAGGACAGCGCTACGCCAAAGCTTGCCAGAGGCTGTCTGGACCTAAGTTGCAGACTGTCAGACGGGCTCAGCAACGTTGAACTTCCTATGAACCTTAGGTGCAAAAGCGTCAAACTAGAGCTCCAGCAGTTGCCCAGCCTCGCTTCACTGGCGTTGCCCTTGGGTTGGATCATTGATGGCGACATTACAGTGGATGTCTCGATGTGTGATACCTTCGCTAAATTTGCTCTACCCGCAGAACTGAGCTGTAAAAACCTGAGGCTGGAATTTTCGTGGCTGCCCGGGCTTACCAAATTCCAAATATCTAGTCGCTTGAAAATTGGCTTCGATGACGCTAAACAAGTCGTCCAGGAAGTCGACGATTTTACCCTTACATTCAGTGACTGTCCGAGTCTCGCTGAAATATATCTCCCAGAAGGTTTGGTGTGCCCGAGCATCAAGATGCGCTGTTGGGATTGCAAGATGCTCAATCTGTTCCGGCCTAGTTCGCGCTGCAAGAGACCTGTCCTTTCGGGAGTGTAACAAACTTAGCGGAGTCGTGTGGCCTCCGGATTTGACTTGCGAGCACCTCAAGCTTGTCTTTGCCAGCTGTGGTCTTATCAAGAAATTCGAGCTGCCTACCGGGTGCAAGATTCTCGGAGTCCTGTCCTTGCAGTTTGACGGATGTAACATCGAGGAAGTCGCGCTGCCTCCAGATTTGAAGTGCGAAAGCATCCAGCTGAGCCTTACTCGCTGCAACGAGCTCACTTCCTTCAAGCTAACCACAACTCACAAAATCGAACTGAGCCTCTACAGGTGTGACCAGCTAGGAAGACTGACATTGCCTGAAAACAACAACACAGACCAGACGAGCGTATTAAGATTGCAGCAAGTGAAGCGGCTTCGAGACTATATAGCACCCTCGGGCTGGCGCAGAGAATACAAGGAATAGCTTTGTATATAATAAAATGTTCAGCTATTACGTTCCGTCAGGCCCGTGAGCTACAAGGGACAGAGGTCAGGCTCGCTTGGCACGCTGGCCGGGGGGGGGGGGGGGGGGGGGGACGCCGTCCGCCAGGGGCTACGCGCTCCCGGGCCGGTCTCTGAGGCTGCACGCACGCCGGAACAGGCGGTAGGAGACCAGGCCGCCGGAGCGGAGGTCCCCGTTCACTCTCTCGTCGCTGCAGTCAGGGCGGAGTCTTTGCGCAAGCGCACGGACCGCCGCCAGCAGGCCCGCCGTTCCCGCCACCAGCCGGAAGCCGGTGTCGTCGGGCGTGCCGAGCCCCTCGCGCAGCTTGACCAGGGACTGCAGCCAGGAGCGGCCGTAGTCTCGGGTGAAGGTGTCGTCGGGATTTTCCGCGAGGGTGGTCAACCAGAGCCCGCTGGTGGTCAACACCCTGAAGTCTCGGCCGCCGCCCTGGTTGGCGCTCGTGACCAGCACGCCGCCGGCCGCCAGACGGAACGCCCTCACGGGTCTGACGCGCAGGCCGCACTCCAATTCGGCCTGCAGCGCCGCGCAGAACGAAGGGCTGCTTTCCGGTACGAAGTGCTCGAACCAATCCCCTAGCTGGCCGACGCCCAGGTGGTAGCGTTTCCGGAGCAGCGCCAGGTCCCCGTCGGACAGGCCGCGCCGGCCGGGCAGGCGGTCCGCCGCGCGGCCCAGGGTTTGCCGCCAGGTGTACATCCAGTGCACGGTGTTGAGGCGTGGCAGGGCTTCGCCCTCGTTCGGCCGCAGCCAGGACGGCACCACGTGCACGACGGTGGTCAGGTGCTCGCCTACGAGCTCCAGGCCGCCGGGCCGCGGGACATAGGCCCGGTTCACGGCGCCCGGGGGCCAGGGCGCGACGTAGCCTTCGTCCAGGAGCCGGGCCACGTCGAGCACGTCGAACCAGTTCAGCTCCCCGCCCGCCACCCCCGCGGCGAGCAGGGCGGCGGCGCCGCGGGCCAGCGCGTGGCAGACGAACAGGTACACCTGGTACAGCTGGCCGAGGCTGACTTCTGCTTGGGGGCAGGCGAGGTACCAGACGTGCCGGCGCGGCGAGGTAGGGGTCGAGTTGGTACAGACCTGCAGCGCCAGCTCGTCGGCCGGTGCGCCGGTCAGCAGGTGCAGCGCGCGTGCGACCGCGCGGTACAGCTGGTTCCGGACCTGCAGGTCCCGCCTCGCGCCCGCGGGCGTCGCGTCCGCGCTCCAGGCCAGGGGGAAGGCCACGCGGAGCACAAAGGGCAGGGTAGAGTAGAGCTCACGGTGGATAGTGCCTAGGTCGCCAAACTCGTTGTACTGCCCCAGACTGGTGGACGGAGAGCCCGACTTCCCGGCCCTGACCTCGCCCCGGCTCTGGCGGGTCCGGCGGGCGTGGAAGAACCGGGCGGAAATAGGCACGCGCGGCGGCATGCGCTAGGGAGAGAGCAGTCCGTGCCTGGCTCACCGGTCGAGGGCCGCCCGCCGGTTGTGGCTGGGGTAGCAGGTGTGGCGGGGGTAGGGGCGTGGGTCCGCCGGGGCGGGCCGCCAGGGGAAAGAGCCGCGCGCGCCCCCGCCCGGCGCGTGACGCCGGCCGCGGGGTGTGGAGAGGGGGGGGGGGGGGGGGGGACACGCACGCCCGGCCAGCGTGTGGCCGAGGCGGGGGAGGGGGGGGGACACGCACGCCGCTCGACGCGGGCGCACGCCGCTCGACGCGGGCGCACGCCGCTCGACGCGTGCGCACGCCGCTCGACGCTGGCGCACGCCGCTCGACGCTGGCGCACGCCGGCGCGCACGCTGCCGGAGCGGGCGCCCCCCCCCCCCCCCCACGCGCGCGCTGCCGGAGCGGGCGCGCCCCCCCCCCCCACGCACGCGCGCTGGGGGGAGAGTGTCACGGGGCCGAGCGCGCGACGGGCGGCGCGCTCCCAAGCGCGTGCGTCGAAACGACGACGCGCTCCAACCACGCGCGTGGCACGCGGGCGCGCGCCCCCCACGCCCCCTCGTCGGGCGCAGCTAACCAGGCCAGAATTCCTCTGTCGCTAGAGTTTGTAAGCACCAACACTACCATGGCTCGCACCAAGCAGACCGCACGCAAGAGCACCGGTGGCCAAGCTCCGCGCCGGCAACTGGCTACCAAGGCCGCACGCAAGACCGCCGCCGTCAGCGGTGGAGTCAAGAAGCCCTACCGCTACCGCCCTGGTACCGTGGCCCTACGCGAGATCCGCCGCTACCAGAAGTCCCAGGACCTGCTGCTGCGCAAACTACCCTTCGCCCGCCTCATCCGGGAGATCGCGCAAGATTTCAAGTCGGACCTGCGCTTCCAGTCCGTGGCGATCCTCGCTTTGCAAGAGGCCGTGGAAGATTACCTGGTGCACTTGTTCGAAGAGGCACAGCTGTGTGCCATCCATGCCAAACGCATCACCGTGAGAACCAACGACATCCGTTTGGCGCGTCGCATCCGGGGTGAGCGCTCGCCTAGTGAATTTTTTGTACCTAAGTAACTGCAGTTTTTTGGTTTTGATTAAAAAAAAGGGAACTTGTACACACACTGAAAGAAGTAAAAACCGGTTTTTTAGACAGTACCGAGCCGGCGGGGGTCCGGTGCCGGCTAGGAGAGCCCCCTCTGTCCAGAGCAGTTCACAGTGGGAGACTTGGTTCTTGAGCGGTTCTTGAGCGGTTCACGACCCTGAGTCCTTTTACCTGCAAGTGCAGCGACCAGCACCAGACTCAGAGTGTGCCTGGGCGGCAGAAAGCTAGCCTCTGCCAGGGTACTTATCTCTTCTTGCCCTCTGCCAGGCTAACAGTCCAAGGGGCCACCCCCAGAGCCAAGGGGCAGCGCTCACCTTCCCCCTTCCTGCTCGCTCTCCCCCCTGTGCACAATCCCGAGCAGATCCAGGTCGTGCGTGCGCCTAGGAGTGGCCCCCCGGGGCTAGGGCAGAGGGGAGTGAGAACCTTGTCGCCGGAGTCCCCTGGGGGGGGGGGGGGGGCAAAAGTGGCGAGGAGAGAGATGCACAGAACGGGATGTGCGCGCACTGCTTTCCGGCGCCGGTCGTGCACTGAGCCCCGGTCGGGAAGCCGGTCGGTTGGCCGGAGCGGGCTGGAGACCAACTCCAGAGAGTGTCCCGGGGCTCGTTCTGGCTGTCGGGGGACGGGAGGGAGAGGACTTCCGCCCGCCGCCACCACAGCGCACAGTCTGGGCGCGCCCGCCCGGGCGCTAACGGGCTAGGCGCGCTGCTTCATCCGGCCGGGCCCGCTGCCTCGCTACCTGCCGCGCCGCGACAGCCAGTTTGGTCTCTCCGGGCCCTCGCGGTGGTTCCTGCCCGCTCTGTTGCAGCTCGAGCCGCGCCGCCGCCTCTCGTTCTTCCCGGTGCTGCGCACCCAGGCTGGTTAGGTACTTGACCACCCGTGCTTCTTCGCCTTTCTTTTGCCCTAGCTCGTACATAGCGTCCAGCAGTGCTAGCGCCGGCAGCGCAGCCTGTGTCTCGTCCTTTTCCCACCACTGGGACCACCGTGCTAGCCACGGACCAAAGGCTGGCTGCAAGTTAATCTCTCGGTCAGTGTCAGACAGTCTGGTACCTCCCGTCCGCTGCGAGAAGACAGTCAGCTCGGTGGCCCAGGTTCCCTTGGCTTGCGCCATGAAGCAGATAGGTGATGTAATGACAAAATATTTACCGAAAGAACAATTCGAGTATTTACTTAACAAATTTACGGTAAAGCTCAAGTAATTTCGGGATTTGCGTGTCCACTCACCTATATTTGCTTTGAGTGTTTTGTGCAGTTTGTTACTTGTTGCAGCAGCTTTGTTTTGCGCAGGGGTCAAGAGCCGTCGAGCCGAGGCTGGGTAGCCGACTGCCACGCGAGGCCGGCAGCCGCGAGGCTTTCCCTGGCTAACTTAGCAATTTAAATTCTTTCTATCATTCTTTCTGTCCTAGAATAGGAAATCTAAATTTGTTTTATTTTGCTACCCTCTACGGGAAGCGCTTGCAAATTTTTGAACACATACATCATACATGTTACTGCATGACTACACATATATACATACATAGAGGATGTGATGTAAATGGGAGTTGATATTTAACCTTCGGGTAACCCATAACTGATCAACACTATTTTTTTTTTCATATTTACACACTAGTATAGCCTATGACTTGCGACTAAGGGGGAGCGTTGTAATGTACTACTAATATCCGTTACTCCACCTAGTCAATTTACCGGTAATTTGGATAGTCTTAGTCATAGAGGTTCATAGGCCGGACAGTTATTAATACCTTTATTACTGACAAGGACACTTTCTAGAGTATTCGCGAATCATAGTCTGGAATGCCTAGAATCAAATGAGTATTACCATTCTGTAAAGGTCATAACATCATAAATTTGTGTGACCCAAAGTCATTAAAAGTCTTTTCTTCTGTTATTCTTTACCTTTAGCGGGGTAGCTTCCCTAAACTCTGCGTTTGAGTGATAGATTACTTTGAAAACACATGCAAACACATCAGTAAAATTGTCCCCTCCCCCATGTTTCTTTCTCTCGCCCTCTTTCTTGTCAGAAAATTACCGAGGAAACGAGGAAAATTTTCCACACCTCGTGTATTTTATTAGCGCCGGACTCCAGATTGTTACAATAGTACGACTCAGTATTTAATAACAGATAAACTGTCTAACGATATGAAGACTGAGGAATACCTAAAATAGGGACTCCGTAGCCTTCAGACCAAAGATACTTGAACCGACAGACAGGAACGGTCAGTATTGCCACATATGTTTCAATGATAAACCGGGTGGGCCCGGCCGGCATAAGTGGTAGCGCCAATGGCACTGAATATGTCACGTATGGACATCTGAAATTTTGGACTTAGAGACCTGTACGAGCTGTTTCGTTGGTTTGGCTGGCTTTTGTCTGTGTTGTGTGATGTACCTATATTAATAAAGGACGTTTGGAGCTGGTTATTTAGTCAACCGGGAACGCCTGGGAGACGTTAAACCTGCTTCTAATATCATCAATACTACTGTTCAACTTCTTCAGACCCTCCTACTGCTTCATGTAAAAATACACATCATGATGCCCTGCGGGCCAAAACACCTCTCTATCTAAATCTATCACACGTCGGCTCAGGCTGCCGGACCCGAAATCTTAATTAGCTGACGGTGGCACGAGAAATAATATTTCAAAACAAATTCAACTGATTTTACGGACGGATATAGCAGTTAAATCACACTAATGTTGAATTCTGAACACTAATCCAAAATCTGCACATAAATGATTCCGACCTTTCTGTAGTTGACTTTCCATCTAAACGGAACGTCCGCAGCAATATATAATAAGAAAAGCTAAGTGACTCAACCACAAACCTCACTTGAGAAAAGGGAGATTCGTGACTGACCCCGCTAGAAAAAACAATACGGCTGCAAAACCTAATTACCTTTGGCCCGTTCGACCCACACTTTAGTATTAAAATACAGTGTAAATTCCCGGTAACTTCCCACAGGAATAATACTATTAATATATTTGTTGGGTTCCACTCATATTGGTGCCTACATATAATTTGTGATATAATCCTACGATTTTCCTTAGGATACTCGGATAGATAGATAGATAGACAGATAGATAGATAGATAGATAGATAGATAGATAGATAGATAGATAGATAGAAGGAACACCGATTGCTCGGATATGCCCTGGCCGCGCAAGCAAGCCTGAGTGTCCACCCTTCAAGTACTAGCGCACTTTCGCCTCATGTAAGACCCTCTTTCCGACGTCCCGAGAGCATTCCATTCAAAAAAGGGGCACCGAGACCATCCGCCAGCCCATCGCCCGCAACAGGCGCTGCTTGCACAACGTGATCTTGTTGTATCTCGGTTTGCTGCTTGCCAGAGTGGCTGTCACAAAATGAGTGGGCCCGTCCACCTCGATGACGAGCTTGTGCTCACTCAAGCAGATGTCCTCGCAAAGACCGCTTGCATTTTTCTCGTTGTCGTGTGGCACCCCTCAGCCAGCAGCACACTGGACACCCTTTTGTGCAGCCTTGAACTTCGACTGGCTCGCTCATCAAGCTTAACTTGCAAGCGTCAGCCAGACTGGCGGGTAGTGCAAGGCCCATAGACGGATGCTCCCAACGAAGCGAAAGATGCACGTAATGCAGCTGTCACATTTCCAACGGATTCAACATCACCCTAGATTGAACAAGTTGGGCAAGCAAGCTGGAAAACAACGCTGGATCCACCCGGTCAAGCACGACACACGCATGCAAAGTGTTCGCAATCTCCTGCGCATTGAACGAGTCCGCTTTCTTCAGCGCCTCACCACACAACGTCCTCAGCACTGCTTCGCCAGGATGATGATCGAGCTTTGCAAACGCGTTCAAAGTGTTCGCAATATTCTGCGCATTGAACGAGTCCGCTTTCTTCAGCGCCTCACCACACAACGTCCTCAGCACTGCTTCCCCTGGCTGATGATCAAGCTTTCCCAACGCGTTCAAAGTGCTCGCAATCTCCTGCGCCTTGAACGAGTCCGCCTTCTTCAGCGCCTCACCACACAACGTCCTCAGCACTGCTTCCCCGGGGTTGTACTCGAGATTCGTCATGCTGTTGACAATGTTCGCTATCGACTGGGCAT
>WBZZ01004922.1:107500-110000 GCA_019918135.1 Paulinella micropora
TATTATTATTATTATTATTATTATTATTATTCTGATGATAAAAACTTAGTCACGCTTGTTTATCAGAGCTCCAGCCCAATGGCCTTACGGCGTTAAACTGTGATGCCAACTCAAAACCATTTGGTGGATGATGCTGGGGAGGAGGGTCGTTGGGCGCCTGTCGAAGATCTTAAACTCCGCTATGCCGGTTGATAGCCCGTGGACCCAGCGGATACCAAATTGTTATGGGTGGGGTTTTGAGGTAGTTCTAGCAACCATGCTTGGTGTACGCACTTGCACATGCGGCAACGTTTTGCAAGAGATTGTTGGGACTGCGGAATAACCTCGGCTTAGTGTAGTCTTGCCCTCAGGAGCTCCATCGGTGGCCCCTATAATCAGTCGAGAGACTGACTAGGTGGGGATGGAGCACCTCGAACAAGGGCGTGAGCCTCTGCTGCATCAGTATGCCTTAGTGTTGACTGTGATATATTTGAGGGTAACACCTAATGATAAAAACTTAGTCACGCTTGTTTATCAGAGCTCCAGCCCAATGGCCTTACGGCGTTAAACTGTGATGCCAACTCAAATCCATTTGGTGGATGATGCTGGGGAGGAGGGTCGTTGGGCGCCTGTCGAAGATCTTAAACTCCGCTATGCCGGTTGATAGCCCGTGGACCCAGCGGATACCAAATTGTTATGGGTGGGGTTTTGAGGTAGTTCTAGCAACCATGCTTGGTGTACGCACTTGCGCATGCGGCAACGTTTTGCAAGAGGTTGTTGGGACTGCGGAATAACCTCGGCTTAGTGTAGTCTTGCCCTCAGGAGCTCCATCGGTGGCCCCTATAATCAGTCGAGAGACTGACTAGGTGGGGATGGAGCACCTCGAACAAGGGCATGGAGGCTCATGTCCGGAAACGGATCGTGCCATCAGCTGCATCAGTATGCCTTAGAGGAAGTATATTATTATTATTATTATTATTATTATTATTATTACAAAATCACGTCAGAAAAATTCACGTCTGGGAGAGGGGAAAAAAAAACTGACGTGATTTTTTAATAATAATAATAATAATAATAATAATAATAATAAAGTCACAACTTGGTGTCAGGCTAGCGTAAAAACCTGACGGGAAAAAAAACTGACGCCGCAGATAACGGCCTATTTCGCTGGGAATTTCGCCCAGTGTAAAAATCCGCGTGAAATGCGCCGTGTTTTGCGGCGTCAAGTTTTTTTATTTCCCTCAAGGTTTTAGAAATCAAGGGTGCTGCTTGGTTTAGTACGGTTTCCGTATTAAAATCAAGCAGCAACCCTGAATTTCAGCGGGAGAGGGAAGGGAGAGGCAAGGGAGGGAAGGGAGAGGCAAGGGAGAGGAGAGGGAAAGGGAAGCGAGAAGGGAAGGGAAGGGCCTCTTGATCGTCCCCGTCGTGGCCATGCCCTGGCAGGTTGCGCTACGACTCCCACCTAGATACATAAAATAGATAGATAGATAGATAGATAGATAGATTGATAGATAGATAGATAGATAGATAGATAGATAGATAGATAGATAGATAGATAGATAGATAGATAGATAGATAGCCGAGTTCTTACGTTTTCTCCCTAGTCTGAAAGCAAGTTGGGACTTTTATTTTTTTCCACCGCTGGATGTTATTTTTTCTGACTTTATTTTTTTACGTCTTAAAGGTCGGGTGAAAAATTTCCGCCGCGAAGTATTTCGGCCAGTGATTTGCCACCGCAGAATACGTGGATTTCTCGCGAAACTTTGAGCTTTGAGTGGCCGGAATTCTTCCCCAACTTTTTTTCCCCGCAACATACGTTGATTTTGGCGAAATTTGATATGGCCGAAATTTTTTACTTGGCCCTTAGGTACGTAGGAACAAGTTCTGTTGTCGCATCTACGATTTCTTAGAGTCGGATCGATTTCTTTACATCGTAATGGAGCTCCTCCAGGGCGGTGAGCTGTTTATCTATCTATCTATCTATCTATCTATCTATCCATCCATGTATCTATCTATCTATCTATCTATCTATCTATCTATCAGATATCTATCTATCTATCTATCTATCTATCTATCTGTCTATCTATCTATCTATCTATCTATCTATCAGATATCTATCTATCTATCTGTCTATCTATCTATCTATCAGATATCTATCTATCTATCTATCTATCTATCTATTTATCTATCTATCTATCAAAGGTGAGCTGTTTACCCGTGTGGAGAAGCAAAGGACCTTCAGCGAACGCCAGGTACACAAAAAACACCTGACTTTATTCAGTACTACACATGAGAAATTCCTTGTCCTTAACCACAATCAGCAATAACTTCAAACGTTTCGTTCTCAGCCGGTTCTGATCTTTGCAGCTTGTGTAGTGGCTCATTTGAAAGCTCTCGTCAAGAGCTTTCTAATGAGCCATGAAACAGGTTGTAGATACAAATATTGACTGAGATCGAAGCGCTTGAAGTCATTGTTCGTTGTGCTTAAGAAATAGGAACTTCTCATGTACATGTACAGTCT
>WBZZ01004922.1:127500-152500 GCA_019918135.1 Paulinella micropora
ACTCGCGCTTCCAATGCTGTCCCTTTGGTGGGGCCACCGATACGTTTCGCTTCAAGCAAAAGGGAAGTACGGAGCCTCCCAGAAAGAAATGAAAGCCCGCTAAGCGAGCGCGGCGGTCATCAGGCGTACCCTTCCAGCTTGAGTCGGCCCACGACATCAAGCGGGTGCCATCCGCCTTGGTAAAGCGAATGCCTTTAGATCGGGTGCCACTGAGATACCTCACGATCTGTTCGGCTTGCTGGTAATTGAACAACTCAGGCTTCGAGGCATGGGTTGCTACCTCCCCTATTGGGCCCAAGACCTCGTGCCGAGTGATGCGTGTCCACAAGAGGACACCCACGATGCGCTGCGGTGAGAACTGCTCTAACACGGATTGCTTACCGGCTCTCACTCCCGGCATCACCCACGGCGAATCGGCAGTAGCTAGACCGGTGCACTGTAGCTTCTCAACTGCCTCCTTGATAAAGTCCTCCTGAGAGATATTGATCGTACGGCCTAACCGACAGTCTTCCTTATCTTCGATGTTCAAGCCTACCACCCCTGTCGGTGCCTCTTGCTTAAAGACCCTAAAGGCCTTCTTACCGGCAGTTGAGAACTCCGCTTCTACATCCTTACCACTCCTTACCACTGAACGCTCCCATCATGTCGTCGACATGCACGAACACAAAGTCCGGTTTGTCCTTACCGGGTAGCCAACGCCAAAAGAAGCAAGGAAAAGCGACATGAGCCTTAAAGCTCATTGGCAAACCTTCTAAGAACGGGACTAGCTTGTACCGCCACCATTTGCGGCCCGCATCCGGTCTGCCATAGAGGGCTTTAAGCATTTCCCACACATAACCCGGCTCTTCTAAACCAAATGGTGGAACGATGTACTAACTGGGGCGATACCCTTGCAGACGCCTCGGTGTATGCGGTGCCAACGTCCCACTTTGACAAGACTAAGCCAAAGAACACCGTTAGGGCGAAAAGCATCAAAATGGTAAGAGCACACGGGGTTGGGAAATCACGTTTTCCAAAGTGCCATCCCTGTAATATCATGGAATACCCCTTGGCCGTCCATCGGCTTTTGAACTTCAGGATCTCTCCCCCTGCCTCTTTGGTGGCATCAATGAACCGGCCTTCACAAATGTCTTTCTTGTCTACTAAGTCGGCTCGGACCCTCCGGAAGCAACCTTTCTCCCAGAGCGTAGCCATCTCCTCGGCTCGAGCGTCGTCCCAGTACCCTAGCTCGTCGGCTTGCTTCTCACTCACCGGCCTAGTGAAAGTGGCGGCATGGGCGGTCTCCGGACCGTCGGCAAGGTACTTGACGATCTCCGAGTCCAACATACGGTCTGGGGAGTCGTCCTCCTCAAACTTTACCCAGTGGGCTGGTCCGTTCTTTTTCTGCTTCTTAACCCATATGGGTTCGCTCACGTCTTGCACCTGGCCTCGTCGGACCTTGTCCCGGAAACCCACCCCATAGGTCTTCTTTGCCCAAGTCCAGCCCCACTGAGTGGCTGGGGTCTCAACCCACCTTCCCTTCAACTCCCCTATTGTTTCCGGGTCGGGCTCGGGGGCCTCTTTCTCGGCTTTCACGGCTTCCTGTTCAGAGGTCGCTTCCTCCACTTCACCGTCGGAATCGGAGCTGTCAAGCTCCCCCTGATCCGGGGCATTCTTCCCTCCACCGGGATCGGTCACCTCCACCCGGGGCTTTGGGACAAACAGCTGCTCAAGGTCGGCGTCTTCCACTAACGGGTCTCCCTTGAACGGCTCCAAGCTCAGGCCCTTCTTCTCCCAGAGGGGTTGCAACAAAGGCCAGGCCGGTTGGTTGTCGTCAAAGTTCTTGACGTTTCGCCATGGGAACACTCTACCTTCACACAGGATCAAGTGTGCGGAGTACTCCAAACTCAGCCCTAACCAGGCGGCCATGTGCGTCCGGCTCTCGTCATGTCCTAACCTGCCCTCGATGACCATGTGGCATAGACACCCAAAAGGATACAGGTAAGCTATCCAATTCACCTTCCTTTCACGGGGCATCAGCTCAAACATCCGGACCTCACCACCGGATCGTTTGAAATTCGGTGAAAGGTTGTGCAAGAGGATAGCGTGCTGCCACGCATATCCCAAGAGCTCATAGGGTAGCTGAGCCCTAACCAGGTTATGGCGCGATTTGCGCCAAAAGTCACGTTGGGATACTTCGGCATAGGCGTTCTTGTTGTGTTCGTTGAGGGTGTTGACCCTCTTCCTCACTCCCGTGTCCCGGACCAGCTCCTTGAAGTCTACCCGGACTTCCTTCACCTTCTTGCCGCTTTGCGTCTCAAGGAAACCCACTTGTGGTGCCGCGGTGTCATCCTTTAGAAGAAGGCCAAACGCATACCCGGTGTTAGCCTCGATTCCCACCATGCCGTACCAAAGCCCACCATAGAGGGGTTTGTGTAGGCACCCGGACTTGTCGAACGCCACGACTTCGAACTTCCCTACCTGTGTCAACTGGTTGCTTGCCGGGTGGTTCACTTTTCCCCTTTGGCGGCTTTGGCGGCTGGGCACTCCTTACACTCTTTTACCGCTTGCTCATGGGCTTTGTCACCCACTATCTTGATCCCGTACGCTTCACTGATGAGGCGCTGCATGCCGCTTCCGGGCCCTCCGAACTTCTGATGAAGTTGTTCACTAGTCAATTCCGTGACCTTAGCCATCTCCTTTCCAAAGAAAGCTCTAGCCTCAATCTTATCCGCAGCCAGCTCTTGGTTGGTGGACGTCACGAAACGCCACACTTTGTCCTTGGCGTCTAGGTAAAGGACCCCGGCCTTAAGCTCTGGGGAAATGTCCGGTATCCGGGCCTTAGTGATGTATCCCTCTCCCTTCTTGTTGAGAACTACACTGTGACCTTCCTTAGCTAACTGATGACCGGAGACTAAGGTTTCATCTATGTTGGGGCTAACCCACACACTACCTAGATGTAACCTGTTCTTTTCCCCCTTTCCGTTCACGGTCGTCATGTCTAACGAGCCCTTCTTAGTCACGGTGGTCTCCCCGTTGACCGTGTCTACCCGTTTCATCCCTCGCTGAATGTTGAACAAACGTTGTTCACTGACAGCTCCGGCCGGCACAAAATGCAACGTAGCTCCCGAATCGAACATGGGGTCTTTGTCCGCACTCCGTCCTAGGAGGGCCTGTTCTGCTAGCCGGATACCCTTAGCCATCCATCCGCGTTCGGTCATGAAACGAACTAGGTCGTCAACCGGGTCAGCTTCTCCCTCGGCTTCCGGCAAACTTGCGTATTCCTTCTCTAGTACGCTCTCACCTCCCACCACCCTTTCTCGGACTCTGAACGGCTTAGGACGAGGTTGAAACCCAACGGCACTATTTGCTGCTGCTCCTTCTACGGCCCAATGTCTCGGCCATCTAGGCTTGTTCATGGGATACTCACTCCCCTGCGCCCAGTCGTACAACAGCCTAGTCCATTCTCCCCACCTGTTCCGGAAGTCAGCTTCATCCTTTTCTTCCTCACCGCTCAACGCCGGACGATGCAACCGGCGCATCTCCTCTTGCTGCTCTGCCACGGCTCGGAGTCGACTCTCCCGCTCTCCGGTACCTAGTCGGGTAGGACTATCAGGCTCAGCTAAGGTTGAGGGGGCCGTAGACGGACCGGTACTAGTAGTAGGGGGTAACAGGGAAGTCACCTTTCGGTCTGCAGGGGGTACCGTCTTAGCATGGGACGCAAACCAGGGCATCCCACTCACGGAGGCTCGGACCGTCTCAAGGAAGCCAAACGCACGAGCGCCCACTGACCTACGCCTATTGCTTGGGCTGGTGGAGGGCGTAGTCACCGGATTGCTATCGGTCCCGGCGGTAGCATCCCCACCACCGGGGTCTCACAACACTAGGGTCGGGACCTATGGGGGACGGCACCCTTACCGGAGCTCTACCCACGTCCCCATCTCTAGCCGGGGACTCTTCACCTTCACGCTCCCCCTCCCCGTCGGATTCCGAGGAAGGATCGGCATCGGGCTGCATCTCCGGAGGCTCATCTTCCACGTCCGCCAAACCATCGGGTTGGTAGTCCTCCGGGCCGGGCCTCACCTTCACCCCATATACCTTTTCCCTTTTGGCTTTGAGTAAAGATTTCAGGTTTTGGCTCATGATACCACTACCAGCCTTAGCCGGCTCGGCCTTTGAATCAATCTCAACCTTCGGGGCAGGTACCGCTGACGGCCCGCTCGCCCCTCTAGGTCTACCCTTACTCTCTCCACGGGGGTTGGGTGCTACCGGACGGAGGGGAGTACCCTTCACCTCCTGGGCACGTACCGGCACCGATGCTATGGGCGGGGGCACAACTCCCCCATGACAGGGGGATACCCCACCTCTGAAGTACATATGCTTCGCTTGGGCACCGGCCTGAGGTTCATGTTGGCGGTACACCTTCCGCCATGAGGGTACACCAGACGCCTCCCATGTTACCGGTTGTCGGCTAATGACCCACTCGGTAAACTGTCCGGGTTTACGGGGCTTTGCATAGTGGATGATGGGCAAGAGGGACCGGTTCCACGGGATACCCCGCTTCGCAGCTTCGTGTCTCACAATGGCCTCAACCATTAGGAGATGACTCCCACTTTTGATTTGGGCTTCTAACCCCCGTTCTCCCATCTCGCACATTAGAGCTAGATGATCCCTTCGAGCTATGTCGGCTGCCCACCGGCGCAAGGCATTTTCTCTCTCTTGCTTGGCTCGCTGGTACTGATGCTCAACGCAATAGTTGCTATCGATGAGAGTGGCTGCCTTAATCCTATGGCTGTTGAAGGGAGACAAGGTCCTTCAACCGCGCTACGCACCGGCGCTTTCCTTCCGCCACTCCATGACTGCCCCTCATTCATCTTATCTATGTCGGCGTCGTCCTCAACCGGTTCGGGAAGGTTTGCACCCCCGGATTTAGCCATGAGGGCTTTGTCTTTCGACTTGCCGGTTAGGAACTTTACCATCTGAGCTAGGGCTACGCCCGGCTCCTCATCCTCGGAGTCATCGCTATCACTCCCCCCTTTTGAGCCTTTTGCTGCCTCGCCCTTCTCCTTCCGGCTTTTGTCCGGGCATTTGCTCAACTTGTGCTTGTCCCCGCACAACCGGCACTTCTTGCTTCACTTACCGGCGATGTGCCCTTTTTCGAAGCAATTAAAGCACTTTGGCCCCTTGCTCTTCTCGCTCTTTTTGCTTTTCTCCCCCTTGGGGGTGTCTGCCGGTTTGGGAGGCGTCTTCTTGGCTTTAGCGGGATCATGCTCAAACCTACATTTGTCGGCCCATCTACACTCCCCCTGTTTGTCCCACAAGAAACACACCCCTCTCACTTTCCCTCCAACATGGAGGCAGCGGCAGGAGGCCCCACGAGTGCATTTGCCTTCCTTGCTGAAGAGCCAGCACTTGTCCTTGGGTTTCCCTTTTCCGGCCTTGCGAGCTGCCAAACCTTTCTCCGTGGAGCTAGTCACTTTGGCCCGGTCAAACTTCTTGTCTAGCTCAAGGGCACGATCTTGCACGAACCTCCACCAGGAGGCGAAGTCCCACTTGAACTGCTTACGATTCAGTTCAGCAATTTCAACCCAGACTTGCCAAGCTTTCTTCACCCCAGAGTCAGATTGCTTTGGGCCCACTAACGCGTCCTTCACTATTTGTTGCATCCGGTCATCGGTTGGGGCTTGGCCATAGTCGGCCAACCAGTCTCTCCTAGCGTTCAAGTCTACACACTGACCGACGTACTGTTGCTTACTCGTAAATTTCAAGTCATTCAGTTCCTTCACCTTGTCCTGAACATCAGAGGGGTCAGCTTTCTTGTACCGGGCTAGCAGTCTGTCCCACAGTGCTTTAGGGTTTTGGCCAAAGGTCAATTTCTCCGGATCAGCTAAGTCACGCACTAGACTCTTCGCCTCACCACCGAGCATGTCATAGATAATATTGAACACCCTCTCTTTTTGCTTGCTCATCTCAGCAAGTACACTAGCATCATAGGCTATCACCTGTCGTGTCAGTGCGCCAGCACGATCAGCACCCCCTAGTGGGGTTTTGACCTTAGAGGGGTCCGTCTGTCCTCGGGAGGCCCCACTCTTGCTGTCGCCCTCTAAGTCTGAGACCTTGCCAGTTGACAGCCTAGGTTTGTCAGTGCTAGCATACCCACTAGAGTAGAGGTCAGAGGTGTGCCGGTCTTCATCTTCCTCCTCCTCCTCCTTTCCCTCTTCAGTCTCAGTGGTTGGTTTATCCTTCGGACTGCCAAAGACCGGTTTGTAACGCTTGACTGGGGTTTTCTGTCCTTCCTCTACCCCCCAACGCCTCCTCAAGGTTTGGAGCTTCCGGTTTGGGGTTGGGCATAGGCCACAGGCGAGTAGAACCCTTGGCTTTGTCCTCGAAGTATTCCTTTACTACTTCTTCGTCCAAGTCAGCCCAATCATTCCACTCTGCTACCTCTGTATAAAGGGGGGCACCTCCCTTCCCTTAAGCTGTATCCCTAATACGTTTTCGCGATGTACATATTGTTTGTGGGCGTCAGCACCCTGCAGCACTTCCTTAGGGGCCTTAGCATTACAGCTTTGCACTACCTGCCTATGCAATAGGACCCATGCCTCTTTGCCGGTGAACGTAATCTTATTGTCTGTCTTACTAGTAGTAATTTCTAATCACCGTCAGTCTCGAACAGACACACGCTCCACACACACACACACACACACACACACACACACAGCACACAGCTATGCTCTCTACTTGCCCAATAGAGATAGGGTCATGCTATGCTTACGCTGTTCTGATGGCACAGACACAGGCAAGCAACCACACACACTTCCACACAGAGAGAACACAACAAAGGTCACGAGCAGACTCACACACACACTACACAGAATAGTGTTTCGCTTGTCCACACCACCCTTTACTCTCTCTCTCTCTCTTCAACCACGTGTGTTACCACTGACTCTATTGCTCAAACTACACTGAGGCTACCTCAGCTAACACCTATGATAGCTTTCCACCTACTAGCAGCTCTATCTGCAAAGTCAGTTTTTCAACCTACCTAGGTTTGTAGTTGTTTTTGTACAACCACCTAAACACTTACCTTCCGCTCCTCCCCTTGTGTCCAATGCACGGTTCTTCAGAGCTCACGACCTCACCACACCTCTCTCTCACTCCTCACACAGTCACAACAGCGACACAAGGAGTAGATGCGATGATGCAGAACGAGTTCAACAATAACTTTGCAATGTAAGCTGGTGTGTCCCGTGGGCAGTGGGTGCTCAATCCCGCCTGTCACCACGGCAAAGCACAACTGGCCTACCGTTCAACAATAACTTTGCAATGTAAGCTGTTGTGTCCCGTGGGCAGTGGGTGCTCAATCCCGCCTGTCACCACGGCAAAGCACAACTGGCCTACTGCTTTGTACTCTGGCCTTGCAACTTGTTGTGTCCGTGGTAGCGGGTGCTCAATCCCGACTGGCACCACGTCCAACACAACTGGCCACGTCACAGAATTGACAAATGCACAACACCTTTAGGAGGTTCACCCCTCCCGCACTGCGACCTGTACGCTTCGGTGTCTGTCTCTCTGTCCTGTCCCCCACCTTGCCCTTGTACTGCACACCAGCAGAGCAGGGCGTGGGTAGTGTCTACAGTGATCAGCTGTAGCCACACAATCAAAAATGCGCACTTTCCTGTAATGGGGTCACTTAAGGTGGACCCCTCACCCCTTTAACGAAGGTTCTCCTCTGCTATGCCGGCCCACCCGGTATATAATGGCAATACTGATCGTTCCGGTCTGTCGGTTATCCTTGGTCTGGAGCTTACGGCCTACTTTAGGTATTCCTCAGTCTTCATATCGTTAGTAACAGTTATCTGTTTATTAAATATCCTACTATCGTAACAATCTGGATTCGCTAATACAATAAACGGGGTATGGAAATTTTCCTCGGTTTCTCGGAAATTTTCTGCTGAAAAGAGACATCGAGAGAAAAATGGGAGAGGGGGGCAATTTTTCTAATGCGCTTCCTGGGGTTATATGCTTTTTCTTGAGCTGTTTCGACTACAGGGGCATGCAAGGGGGTAGGGGCAATTATTTTCTTGGACAGGAAGGCTGCTGTTTTGCAGAAAGGCAGGGGTTGCTGTGACTAGAGGTTGGGGACTGGACAGCTCTCAGCTCAAAGGTGGGGAGTGTGAGGTTTTCGAGGTTATGGGTGCTTGCCTGGGGGTTCTGGGTGTGTGGGTGTGTCCAGAGGGATATGAGGCATGCTTTTGTGGAGTGGGGTGTGGTTTTCAGTCGGTTTGGTGTCAGGGCAAGTGTTGCTGGGGAACAGACACAGGTTGGGGACACTCTCTCTTTCATACATACAAGGGTACATGTATGGGAAACTATGCAGGAATGTATAATTCGTGTTTGCTTCATCAGGGATGGAGGGTTTGTGATGTTTTCCGTGGGTTTGGGGGCTAGAGACTCGGATGCCCTGTTGACTTGGGGTCGGAAGCATGGAAACGGGCGCTGAGACGTAAGGATTTTGTGAAGAATCGGGCATATTTGGGGGAACGGAGACGTGGGAGAACGAAAGAGGAAAAAGGAGAAGTCGGGGGAAGCAAATTTTGCGAAATTTTATGAAGAGTTGGGTTACAACAGGCACGGTTTGGGGGTGGACACGTCGGTCGGAAGAAGGGGGTCAGGAGAAACAATTTTTCGGAATGAGGAGGTAAGCGAGCAGGTTGCCACCCGAGGGAATGGGAATAGGGGTGGGGGACTACACAGGGAACTTGAAAAAAGCTCGGAATTGCAAGGAAAAATGAGGTTTTCGAAGGGGGTAAGTCAATGCCATCATGGCGCAAAAAGAGGTCAACAAATCAGACGGGTATAGCGGACAAAAAGCGTCAGAGACACGCCAAGTCAAAGGGAGAGATTTAGGGGGTGTTTGCGGACTTTTTACCACATGAGGACTATTGGCTGTTTCGACCATATCACGTACGAGTATGACTGGGGTGACAGAGAACGCGGTGTTGAGGAGCAGAAGTGCGTAGAGGATGACAGGGGAACTTGAAGGAGTTGAGGTTTTGGAACAAAGAGGCTGCTGGGGACTTGAAGAGAGTCTAGCTATAGAGAGATAGAGAGCACTTGAACGGATTGTAGGAGGAATGGAAGAGGGGAGTACTGTGGTATGGGGGAAGCAGAGCATGAGGACTTATGCCCTACTTTAGGTGCACGATGGAAAAAAAGGAGTCTGACAAAGCGGAGAAGAAGGAGGACATACGGGGTTTAGAGGATTTCTGGCGTGAGAAGTGGGAAGAGGAGAACGAAGAGGGAGAGAGGGGGATGTGGATGAAAGGGGAGATAGGCAAGGATGTATACAAGGAGGTGGTAGCGACAGATAAGGAATATGAAACCTTGCGGGAACAAACGTTAGAATGGGGAAGGAAGAAGGGGGCCTACCCTCACGAGCTCGAAAGGAGACGGGAGGCAATGAACAGGGCAGAGAAGGCGAAAATATCAACCTTGATGCTGGCTGAAATGAGACGGGCACGATACGTGTGGAACCAAGAGGCAAGGGAAAACCGGCGACGGTTCAGGGAATCTTTGCAGTCTCTCAAACGGGAGAGACGGGAATACGCGAAGCCCAAGAGGGAAGAGGAGCGGGGGAAACGAGACAATGATGAGGAGGCGGAGGTGGCGAGAGCCCGGAAGAGACAGAGGAGAAGATAAATGCATGAAGGGACACACGTGGGTACCTACTTTAGGTATGGAGAAGGGGAGTAAGGAAACAAAGGAGGCTTTGGAGGAAAAAGACGAAGAAGGTGGGGCGACAAGCGAGGAGACAGAGGAGAAGGAGGACTAAGGGGACATGTTGTCGTTTTGGGTATCTAAGCGGGAAGAGGAATATCTTATAACACGGGAGCAGGTTCAGGACGAGGTTAACGTTTCTAATACGGCTATGCATTTTCACGAGACGAGGGATCTAAGACAGGCAGAGGAGGCCTATGTTAGGGCGATGGTAGAGTGGGAGGCGTATCTGAGGTGCAAAGAACGGGCAATGATGGAAGAGGAAGATAGGAAGGAGGAGAGGAGAAGGAAGAGAAGGAGGAGGGATCGGCGGCAGGCGCAAGACATACTACCTCCTGTCCCTACTTTAGGACAGAATACGGCATCGGATGAGCATACGGAATGTAAGGATGGGGATATCGGAGGAGGAAAAGAAGTTGGGACAGATAGGGGGAGTGGAATATAAGATGGATGAGGACGCTCAACGCTTTGTAGAGGAAATGGGATATCGGTGGGGTGAACGGGTGGGAGCGATTATGGACACGGATCGGGTCCGAAGGGATTGCGAGGTGGATGGCAATTAGAGCTATGTGGGAATTGCAATATCGTTGGTATAGCAACGACGAGGGTTTGTGTAGGGTGTTTGCCATGAGGAGGAAGCACAGTACCAATACAGTTTCATGGCTATGTTGACCAAAGTACAGGGGAAATGGACGGCGGAGAGAATCCATACGGCATGGGCATGTGCCAAGGGGAAGGTGGAACACGCGAGGAAGTGGGTGAAGGTTTTGAAGGACCGGGGGGAGGACAGCTGGAGGATGTTTGTGGGACCGATACGGATCAGGAGTACCATAGAAAGGGTGGAGAAAACCACACCGGACAAGGATTGGGACAGTCACGAAACACGGGCATGGATTGAGACTTTAGAAAAGGAGCGGAGGCAACAGAGACGGGAAGAGAAGGAACGGAATAACGCAATGAACGACCAGGACGAGGCATCTGACAGGGAGGTAGAGAAGAAGGAAGGTATCGGGGAAGGAAGAAGGGATCGAGAAGCTGGAGACGGGAGCGGAAGTAGTGGCATGGATACAAGGCCTCTCTAAGGAGATGTACATGTGGGACGAATGTATGAGGGAAGAGATATAGAGAAGCGGAGGGGAAGGGAAAAGGGACAGAGCGTAAATACAGATAAGGTTGACCTTACGGAAAACAAAACAAAAAGGAAAACAAACGGGGGTATAACGGTGGAACAATACAGGAACGAGAAGCACGGGCTTGGGGGTCAGATGAGGATATAAAGCGAACAGATATAATAATCCCACGGGGACATGTACATATGGGGATCACGGTTTCGATTATAACATACTTTATACTTTAGAATTCGAGATGGAGGCACAACTTGGGGCACCGGAGTTCAGAGACGACGAGGACGTGGGATGGACGGGACAACCATTCGCGCGATACCGTTTACACCGGCGAGCCGACGGGAGGACTCAATGCGGTACACGGAGGCTAAGGCGGAGGCACTGCCAGCGGCATCGGATCCGACGTATGCGAGGAACTCACCAACTATGTCGCTATTCTTCCACGAACTCATGCAACGTACGCCGGAGATGGCACCGGATATATACAGGCAGTTGTCGACGAAAAACTACAAGGTGTGGACTAAAAGGGAGGACGAAGGGGGCATATACAGCGAGGTAGACCAGTGGCCGACGTGGACGTGGCCTAAGGGAAACTACATATGGGCCGGGGATGATGATGGTAGACCTGATCCATTTGGCGCAAGCGCTGTACATAGGGGTTGGGTTTTACGGGGACAAAGTGAGTAAAGCGAAGCTGCCCAATTTCGTGATGAATCGGATGTTGGAGGAGGGGGTATATATATCAAACGGGGACATCAAGTCGTTGTGTATGGCAGCGGGGGCGCAGAGACGGGAGTTACAACAAGCGGCTGCAAAGATGGCGGATGCGATAACGAGGTGGGACGCGGCGTTTTCCAGGAACCCGGCGGAGGAACTGGCGGATCTGGTACAGAATTGCCATACGGGTTGGGCACGGAGCCTTAGAGGGTTGGCGGGCAAAGCGTATGACGCCATGCGGGAATATATGGCGGGGCCAACTGACGTGGGGGCAAAGATGGAGAAGAGGGATGCATCACTGTACAAGTTGTTGGAAGAGGCAGCGGCGTTGAACGATGCGGCGACGGATGCGGAAAAGGAGGCAAAACGGAAGGAACTGCGGCAATGGGTCTTTGGTTTGTTCATCCTGAACGGATGTGTGCGGGGTTGGTATACGTGGATCAGGATTCGGATGGTGGCGACGGAAGCGGAAGCGGCAACAGCGTCCCCGGAAAAGCGGAAGAAAAGAAGAAGGGGAGGCAGTCGGAGAGAGCGGCGAGCTCGGATTCAGAGGAATCGGAATACAGATTGAGATCAAGGGAAGGAGAAAAGGGGGAAAAGCGGAGGTGGCGTGGCACAAGCAAGTCAAAGATCGACGGTAGAGAACAACGGGAGAGGATCCTGGGACAGCTCCGTAAGACGCAGCTGCTGCAGGAACACAGAGAGAGGCCAAGGGTTGCGAGCAAACAGCACGAGTATGAGTATATATATGAACAAGGTACGTAAGTTCATTGTGGCTTTGCGGAGTGAGGCAAAAGCGGCACTGTGTGGGGACGCGGCGGACCAAGTGTGCTACTTGTTGGGCAACTTGGTAGGGTCGGGGGACGAACACACGCGGTTACTTGACACGCATGTATGGGAGGAGCGGTTCAAGAAGGAGTTCGGGGAGCGAGGGGAGAATAACCAGAAGGTGGTGGTCGATGTCGCTCATTTTGTGTTCGCCGACGTGTACCAGTTTCACCAACTTTTTGACAAGGGGAATGAGATAGAGGCGCTGAAGGACGCGGCACAGGCTCTGGTTACAAAGAGGACGGCATTACGGGACATCTTTGCCAGTATCGCGGGGCTCAGTCTGTTGCATGAGAAGGAGATATACCCAATGGTTCTGGCGGGGATATGGAAGGATAAGGAGACAAAAGCGGTGGTTCCGGAGATCGCGGCACAGGTGATAGCGTTGGTGGATATCACGCCGGAGGGCAAAACCCGATGGCAGGGGTTGAACACCACTTACAATCCGGTCAGCTGGGTATTACATGAGGAAGACCCGGCGTTGATCGATCGTGTGATTACATCGCCAGCGGTGACCGCGAAGTAGCCACAGGCAAGGTTCAACTATGGAGGCAGCGGAGGCTTTCGGGGGGGGGGGGGGGGCGGACGACCGCGACAGTTCACGCAAGGGGGGGGGGGGGGGGAGATCGGGCGCCAAGGCATGACGGGGTGTATAGACCACGGGGCTCGAGGTATGGGGACGGAGGATACCAGGGGAGCGACGACAGGAGCGGCGACCACCGCAAGTGTTTCATGCAGATCGGGCGCCTCGAGGAGGGGAAAAGGTGAAGTTCGACGCAGAGTTCCATAACAGGGCTCTGCCGAATACGCAACTAAAGGGGCAGCCACGGTACCCATCGGACTCGGAGCTGATCGAGGGTTTCCCGAAATATACCAGACGGGCACTGCGGTCCAGGAACTGGGACAAGGATTCATGTTACACGGCTATCGCTATGCACTGGTTGGGAATTAAGGGAAACTGCCAGGTGAGCCACGGGATGAATATGTGGCACGACAATTTAGACACTTGCAGGCAGCAAAACAGAGACGAGGCATACTGGGAGTTGAAAGAGGCGGTACGGCAGGGGATGTGGCAGCTAGGAGGGTTGGATGACATGTTCCCGTCAGAGGAACTCCCGGCACTACGGGAGTTCAATGAGGCCAATATCAAGGCGAAGGGATGGACGCGAAAGGATATTAAGGGTTACTACCACCGGGCAGCCAACATGCGACCCAAAAACGCGGAGGGAGAGCGACGGGAGGAAATGCGGGACGGGTATCGGAGGAACGACAACAGCGGCGGGAGAGGACCGCGGGGTGGCTATCGGGACGAGTATCGAGGAGGTTTTCGAGGGAGTCGGAGTAACTATGCGGCGGCGCCTAGACCGGGGATGGACAAACAGGTACAACCCTTGATATACGGGAAGTGGGGTGTTGGGAAAGACACAGCGGGTACAAGCGGAACACCACACTCTCATTTGCCATATGTGCATCCGGATCGACAGGGGTTGATTGCAGGGGCTGGAGCGGGAACACAGGAGCGACAGGGACAGCCGGAGGGCGCGGATTCATCGCGGGTACGGAACAAACGATAGAGGAGATGGAACGGGAACATGACCGCACTCATGGTATATATGAACAGGAGCGACCTCCGCGGCAAGAGGAAGCGCGTCCGCGCAGGTCTAACAGCGACGATGACGTAAAGATCGGGGGGGTTTCTACGGCAGGTGAGACAGGAAAGAGTGAAGGGGATATCACGAACGGGAATGGGGGTTTGACGTATGACAGGGGAGCGGAGGGCGAGGCGACAACGGCGACTGGGCGACGGATCGGGATACGGGAGCCCGGTAAGGGACGAGATGGGGAGGAGCTTGAAGACATGGGAATATGTGGATCTGACATAGGCAGAAAGAGGGGGAGAGACGAGGAGACGAGAGACAGGGGGAACGGCATGCAAAACAGCAGAAGGCAAAGGAGCGAGCATGTAGCGGATTGGGGGTACAAGGCAAAGGGTACAAAGAGGGCGAGAAGAGTGAGGGTGAGAACAAGGAGAGAGCGAGATTGGAGGGGGAGCGGGAGAGAAGTGAGGGAGAGAGGGTGGCAGAGGAAAAGAAGCGAGAAGAAAGTGAGAGAGAGAGGACACGAGAGCGAGAACGACAATTGCTGGAGACACACTGGAAGGTGAGTCAGAGGCATGAGGCGATGCGAGTGACGCCATCGGTTAGTCAAATTGAAAGATCAAATCTCCCACTGGCGTATACTCGGGTCAAGTTGAGGAGCTTAGGAGGGGATGTGGTCATTGGCAACGATACCATGGCGGCCATCAGCGTCATCGCAAAACACTTTTTGGACAAGCACGGACAACAACCATGGTTCAAGGAGCGGTTTCAGGCGACACGGGGTTGGGTGAAGGGGGTGTCGGGTACAACGGCGATGACGGGCACGATACTGCTGGCGTTTGACCTGGAAGGGGGGAATACATATACGCACAGGTTTTGGGTCGTCCCGGCATATACAGGGGAACTTCTATAACTAAACATTCGACAATCTTGGGGGTATCCCTTTTTCCGAAATTTTCCATGAAGTATATGGACTTTTTTGAAAACGTGTGGAAATGAAAGGAAATCAATTCACTGATTGCAGAACATATAAAAATAATATTAAAACATGTTTTTATTAATTGTAATACACTTTAACTTCATCTTCAGAGGTGGGCAGGAACCGGTCCGACACGGTAATCTTTCTCCTTTTTCATAGTCCCGGCTACTATGAATCTATGATGATAACAATGCCCAACATGCAGAATTTGCTTTTAATTTTGTTTATCTTTGTTTACATTAAGCATTTTACTTTATTTATTATGATAATAAACATTGCTTTTACCTACAATAAATTCCCCCCGGGGGGGGGGAGGGGGGGGGAGGGGGGAACGGGGGAGGAAGAGAAGTGCGATGTCGCCACGCAAAATACATAGATTCTACAACAAAATTTCTTTAATTACTAAAAAAAATAATAAATCTAACTCCGTAATATCATACTAACTAAATTAGAAGTTTGTTTAATTCTTGCACGCGAGAAACGTTCTTAATCCCGCTTTCGACCATAACAAACCTGCCAGTGCAAAAAATTACGATTAATACTACACTACTACAAAGAAAAAAAACACAAAAGAAATTCAAACATCTTTCAGATGAAGGAGAAAAGTGAAAGCTATGCAAACTACCTGGTGCGTGCATTTGAAGTTAGCGCCGAGTCAGCGCAAGCGATGCTAAAACAAACTCCCATGCGTTAGGTGAGCTGGGAGCGGTGAGACCGGTGCCGCGTTGGGGGGTGGAAGGTGAGTTACCAGCAGACAGAGCGCCAGCTGCCATCCGCGCGATGAGATCCTCCAGCAAGCTTTCTCTCTCGCTCTTACTATTTTTTTTTGTTGTTGTTGCTGTTGTTGTTGCTGTTGTTGTTGTTGTTATCATTATCATCATAGTTTTTCTTGTTCTTGTTATTCTTCTTCTTCTTCTTCACTCTCTCGTTCTCTTCTTCTGAGCTTTCCTCCTCCTCCTCCTCCTCCTCCTTCTTCTTCGAATTCTTCCTCTTTCTTCTCTCCTCTTCCCGTTGTCGCTTCTCTTGCGCCTCTTTTTCCTTCCGATCTTGCGCTTCTTTTTTCTTCCTTTCCTCCTGTCTCAACTTTCTTTCTTCTGCTAGCATTTCCTTAATGGATGCGGCTTGTTCTGACATTGCCTTGTTCACAAGATCCTGAACGACTTCTTTCGACACGCCGGCGGAGGAACTACCCTGAATACAATACCGGTCGCCGTTGTTTTGAAAGAAGTCGTTCATTTCTTGCGAACAAGGCTGTGGCAGAACAAACCAACAGCAACGACAACAACAACAACAAAGAATAATAATAATAATAATAATAATAATAATAATAATAATAATAATAATAATAATAATAATAATAGTGTATCTCCTGCCAATCGCTGAGCCAAAAGGCCATGTGCATCCAGTCCTCCATTCCATAAGGAAAGTCTCCACACCAATCGGTGGAATAAAGGAAGTGACGGCATAGAACATTACTCTAGGAGCTTTATACCAATCAGCCCATGGAAAGGGACCGATGGCCTATGTACTCCCTAAATAATAATAATAATAATAATAATAATAATAATAATAATAATAATAATAATAATAATAATAATAATAATAATAATAATAATAATAATAATAATAATAATAATAATAATAATAATAATAATAATAATAATAATAATAATAATAATAGTGCTTCTCTGTCAATGGCTGATGCATTTCTGCACATGCGCCTCCATCGTCTCACCCGTGAGGGGAGTACGAAGAATTGACGATAAGCTCTAATGACACCCCCGCAAGGGCAGTTCCAACACTTCCAGACGGGCCGGTATGTTCAATGAAAATACTGGTCCAGAAATAGACCGGTATGTTCAATGAAAATACTGGTGGCACCGACGGGAATCGAACTGGCGACAGGGCCCAGATGGTAAATAATAATAATAATAATAATAATAATAATAATAATGATAATAATAATAAAGTTTGAAAAAAAAATGTCAGCGCTTCCCGTTAGAGAGATTATACTCGGAAAAAAAAAGACAGGGAAAGGCTCACTGATAGAATGCCACACACACTAGCTAGCCATACTAAAGCTAGTAGCTATACTCCCCTCTCTAAACTATATGCTGCGGCGCCCAAAGAGACCTTTTGCCCCCCCCCCCCCGGGGCCCCCCCCCTCACAAAAAAAAGAAAAAGAAGAAGAAGGAGTAGGAAAGATTATACCTCCAACGACATGTCCACTTCATCAGCGTCGACCGCGGGCTTTTTGGACTTCGGCTTGCCTATTCACGTCAGAAATTAGAAACACTGAAAAAAAAGCACAAAAAAAGATGAAATTTGCTAGTACCTGGCTTTTTTTTGCTGGACCCCTTCGGCATAGGAGGCTCAGGGGTCTCTTCTTCTTCAGGGACGTCCGGAACGTCTGGAACATCGTCGACGTCGATGGATTCTGCACAAAGAACCAAACAATATTACATACATCCTTCAATTTTCATTACATACAATGTTGCTACCGAATCTCAGTTTTTTTGGCCTGCCCGAAGAGCGAGGCTCAGTCGGGCCCTTTTTTTGATTCTTCTTCTAACGTTTCAGGCGAGCATGCAGTAAATATGCAAAATAAAGAAAAGGAAGATGCCAAAAAAAAAAAAGAAAGAAAAAAAAAGATGGAGCTGGTGGAGAAGAATAATAATAACATGTATATGAAGAAGAAAAAGAAAAATGGAAGAAGAAGAGGAAGAAAAAGAAGAAGAAGAAGAAGAAGAAGAAGAAGAAGAAGAAGAAGAAGAAGAAGAAGAAGAAGAAGAAGAAATGACCTTGTTTGCTTCGTACAGAAGCAAAAGCTCCCGCTTCCGCCAGTTGCAAATCATAGGCGGGTTCGTGGGGTTACCGACGTAGAGGAGCCACGCGGGCTTCACCTGCTTCTCGAAGTCCATCGGCGACGGATCAAGCATGCAAGAGTGTTTAAGGTTAAAACCAAAAAAACCCATGAGCTGATATTGGATTTCGTCAGCCTTGCCATCGCCGTCAGTGTCGACCTCGCGCGCAGCAAAAATGAAGCGCTTCGATCCTGCAACATCCAAGTATAAAAAATATGTGCAGCTTGTGAATTTTGAAAACATACAGTACCTCGATTGACTTGCGCAGGAGTCTTCTTGCGCCAACCAATGGGAAAGACAATGAAGAGCCTGCAAATAAAAAATAAACAATCAGTTTATAAAAATCTTTCATACTTATAGGGAAAAAGACCCGGGAGCACAAGGTGAAGTTTCACCCTCACATGTCTCCACTTGCGTGGACGCCTTCAGTTCGAAATTGTTGTACTTTGTAAATGCAACGTCGAGCGCGAGCATCCCCTCCCGATGTTTGTTGTGCTCGGATGTGAACTTAAAGAGCAAGCTAATTAAAGCAGCAGCAAAAGAGGAAGAATAATAATAATAATAATAAGAGAGTTTAAATTTAAAAAAAATGGCAGCGCTTCCCGTTAGAAGAAATATACTCGAAAAAAAAACAGGGAAAATCTCACTGATAGAAGGCCACACACACTAGCTAACTATACTAAAGCTAAGTATCTATACTCCCCTCTCTAAACTATGCTATCGAATAATAATAATAATAATAATAATAATAATAATAATAATAATAATAATAATAATAATAATAGTGGTGCTTCTCTGTCAATGGCTGATGCATTTCTGCACATGCGCCTCCTCGTCTCACCCGTAAGGGGAGTACGAAGAATTGACGATAAGCTCTAATGACACCCCCGCAAGGGCAGTTCCAACACTTCCAGACGGGCCGGTATGTTCAATGAAAATACTGGTCCAGACGGATCGGTATGTTCAATGAAAATACTGGTGGCACCGACGGGAATCGAACTGGCGACAGGGCCCAGATGGTAGAACTTGACTACTGGGCTATCACGGAATAATAATAATAATAATAATAATAATAATAATAATAATAATAATAATAATAATAATAATAATAATAATAATAATAATAATAATAATAATAATAATAATAATAATAATAATAATAATAATAATAATAATAATAGTGCTTCTCTGTCAATGGCTGATGCATTTCTGCACATGCGCCTCCATCGTCTCACCCGTGAGGGGAGTACGAAGATTTGACGATAGGCTCTAATGACACCCCCGCAAGGGCAGTTCCAACACTTCCAGACGGACCGGTATGTTCAATGAAAATACTGGTCCAGACGGAGCGGTATGTTCAATGAAAATACTGGTGGCACCGACGGGAATCGAACTGGCGACAGGGCCCAGATGGTAGAACTTGACCACTGGGCTATCACGTTATCCATCTAATAATAATAATAATAATAATAATAATAATAATAATAATAATAATAATAATAATAATAATAATAATATGTATCGTCTGCCAATTGCTGAGACAAAAGGCCATGTGCATCCAGTCCTCCATTCCATAAGGAAAGTCTCCACACCAATCGGTGGAATAAAGGAAGTGACGGCATAGAACATTACTCTAGGAGCTTTATACCAATAAGCCCATGGAAAGGGACCGATGGCCTATGTACTCCCTAAATAATAATAATAATAATAATAATAATAATAATAATAATAATAATAATAATAATAATAGTGTATCTCCTGCCAATTGCTGAGCCAAAAGGCCATGTGCATCCAGTCCTCCATTCCATAAGGAAAGTCTCCACACCAATCGGTGGAATAAAGGAAGTGACGGCATAGAACATTACTCTAGGAGCTTTATACCAATCAGCCCATGGAAAGGACCGATGGCCTATGTACTCCCTAATAATAATAATAATAATAATAATAATAATAATAATAATAATAATAATAATAATAATAATAATAATAATAATAATAATAATAATAATAGGCTTCCTCAGACTATAGCATCAGATCCAGATCCTGGACATGTGCCTCCATTGGGTCACCGGGGTCAGCCGATCCCAACGCATTGTCAGAACACCAAACAGACATAGCAGCAACAGCAACAGCAGGGGCAGATGGGGGCTGTGAAGTGCATGAAGAGCTAGATGCGAGTGTGTTAGCTGAAGAGAAGAACTCGGAGACACTACGCTGCGCTCCCGAACCCCTCTCTCTAGCCAGGACGTCCACACTGCGCGGACGGCCGCGCCGCGCAACATCAACGTCACTTGGGGCAGAGGGTGGGACAGAAGCTGATGGAACCTCAGTGAGGTCAATCACCTCCTCGCCCCCATCCTCCACCCCAAGCTCCTCCCTTTTACCCTCCCAAGCAGACCAACACTCAGACACATATGATCCAAACAACACATCCAACTTTGGAGGGGGACGCAACGCTGTAACCCCTAACAACGCAGCAAGCCTAAAGTTACTGCGGAAGCGCGACTTCCCCTGAAAAAACTTACAAAACAATCGTGATTGATCCACAGGCGACATATCATCCCAACCCTGCCGCACAGAGCCCTCCCGCTCCCGCCCAAGCAATACATCCTTCACCACAACCTCACCACCTACGACCTCACCACCCTCCTCACTCCCTCCATCCCCCTCAGCACCCCCCACAGCCATGCCACCGAGCCTCTGCATACTCAGCAACAGCTGCTTACGTCTCCCCTCATGCATGGGGCAATCCCATAAGAAGTGCGCAAGGGACTCATTGACATCATCATGACAACTGAAGCAGCGAGGGGACATGCCACTGACCAACTTGCTGCGGTACAACCGAAGGCGGTTGTTGCAGCTGAGCAACCTTCTCCGAAGCAGATTATAATGCGCATCATCAAGGGCTACCCATCTTGGGAACTCCTTAGTTCCAAAGACTTGTCTTTGGATGACTCGCAGGCCATCAGTAAGATCGCTGCCTGCCTCTCGCTTGTCCCACATCAGTTGCTGCACCATCTTGACGTCCTGCTGAAGGGCCCACTTGTCCACAGTCGAACACCAACCCTCGAGGTCCTTCTCTGAGCTATTTAGGAGCTCCTGAAGCCCTTGTTGTAGATCCATTGAGTCCCTGATAGCGCCTTCGGCCTCCGCAGTCCAGTCGGATTTGACTTGAGATGCGATGACAGGAAATCGCTTCTCCGGTAGAACACGCAGCCGTCCATAGAACTTCAGTTGCGCCGCCCGCCGCAAACGCTCGGCACTCAAAGAGCGCGCCAGAAAGAGTGTAATCCACTTGCTTGTCTTAGGGCTGATGCCGAGAATCATCCTCATGGGGCGCAGCATTGCTGCCTCCAGCTTGGTGAGCTGCGATACGGGGGCACGCCAGACATCGAAGGCGTACTTGCCCCCACAAGTTGATTCCAGCACATGAGACGATACCTAGCTTGTATCTCACCTGCACACCACAAAGAGTACCAACCTGCGGTGGCGACTTCAGTGACACGCGTAGCCCGCAGGGCCTGCTCCTTCCACTTCAGGTCGTCGGTGATAACCACTCCCAGGTACTTGTACTGACTGGTGACACAAAGCTTCTGGCCGCGAAACCACACCACGGGCTCACCTCGCTCCCTGATACTTGGTCGTTTCGCCTTGCTCGACGTGTAAACGGGCATGATTTCCGTCTTGCCGGGCTTCAAGTTGACTTCCAGCCGGTAATCTTCCGCGAACTTGGCCACAACATTGACCATCTTCTGGAGCTCGGTGCGACTGTGAGCGATGAGGGCCACGTCGTCCGCGTATAGAAGTGCCTTGATGTCGTTCAGCCGCTTCACATCCGTGATCTTGAGGGCACTCGCCAGCCGATCACACAGCTCATCCATAAAGACGTTGAAGAGTGTGGGAGAGAGAGGGGACCCCTGTTGGACGCCTACACCCTCCAGTACTTCGGGGGTGAGTGCTCCATCAACTAGCACTTGCGACGAAGTCTGCTCGTAGCACCTGCGTAGCGTGCGCCAGAACTTGCCCCTTACACCCAGCTTCCAGAGCCTCTCAAATAGACCATCTCTCCAAACAGACGGGAAAGCCTTGCGTAGATCGACGAACAGGACATACGACTCCCGCTTCTGCTGCTGACGCCCCTTCAACCTCTGCCATAGGGTAAAGACCTGATCCGTAGTGCGACGCCCCGGGCGGAAGCCTCCCTGCTCTGGACGTAGCTTATCCGGGCCATCCACGAAGAGCGTTAGACGAGTAGCTAATAAGGACAGATACAGCTTACCAAGGCAACTAATAATCGAGATATCCATCCAGTTGTCAGGATCCGTAGGTTCCCCACCCTTGGGGATATTGACGATGATTCCCTTGCCCCAAGCTTTTGGAGTCCTCTCGGCTTCTCGAATCCAGTTGAAGTACTAGCCATTGATGTAGGCGCCGCCATACTTGAGCATCTCGTTCTTCACTTTGTCCTCGCCACAAGCTTTGTGGTTATTCAGGGCACGTTGCCTTGCAAGGACCTCCTCTTGCGTGAACGGCTTGTCCAGCTCTTCGCAAGTGTCTTCACCTACCTCGTGCTCCTTCATAGCCCGGGCCACCTCATCTCTGAAGCGATCGTTCCAGTGGAACTGCCGCTTAGCTTCGGCTTCCTCCCACTCCAACGAGCCTGCTTCTGCACAGCACTCCACCACAACAGCCGCACTTGCCGGATTTTCCCGTGGCTTCACCGAATTTTTCCGAAATTCCTCCCACCGAGCGACCTTTTCCGGCAGCGTACACGCCAGTGAGCCATCCTCCCTTTGCACCGGCGCGGAGACCTTCGTTCTGCGTGCCCCGTCAAGCCGCTTCGCGAGTAGCCAAAAGCGCTTTGAGGATTGCTCGCGTTGACATTTGACCGCTTCTTCCTGCACTTGCTTGAAGGAGGCGGACTTCTTGGCCCGAGTTGCCTTCCGAATTTCCTTGCGGAGCTGTAGCCAATTCAGACGGGCTTCCGCATTCGATTCATCCCTCCTGTATGCTGCGTAGGCCTCCCGGCGCTGCTGAATGAGCTCCTTTAGCTCCCCGTCGAACCAATTGTTGGTGAAACGGGGTCGTATACATCTGGAGCCAAGGACCCGGTGCGCCGCCATTCGGAAGGACTGTAAGGTTTCGCAGCCCGCTTTGGTCGGCGCTGGCCGCTCCACGTCAGTTCGGCCCATACTGCCTTGTGGTCCGTATCAAGATCATCTTCGCATACTCCGAACTTTGCTCCAGATGCCAAGCCAGGCGACGCGCAGATGTAATCGAGGAGGTGCTTGCCTGTGCCCATGCCGCGCTGCTCACGCCGGGACCACCAGTAGGACCCTTCCACTGGGCACGAGAAGCCGCTCAGATTTCGCAGTCCCGAAGCGACGAGGACAGCCGCGAGTCTCTTGCCGTTCTCCGAACGTACCGGTGCTCCCTTATGATCGACCTCCCCGTGCTGACCGACGATGCCCTCCTCTTTTCGGCTGCATGCCGGCCCGAGCTTCGCGTTGGCATCCGCCACCGTGACCACAAGACCTTTGGCTCCAAAAAAGGCTATAGCTGCCTGCCAGGCCGCATACGCCTCTGACGACTCTTCTTCCTGCGTTTCCTGGGGAAAGTAGCCGTTGCCCACATAGATATCCTGAGCGCCGGTAACACCCGAGGCGATACGCAGCCACACTTGCTGCCGGTGGTCGACGGGGGCTGACACCAGGTTGCAATACGGACCAAGGAAGTTAGCCACCGCGAATAGAACCCCACCCTTGCAGCGATTTTTCTCGCTGACCTCCGCAGGTTTTCCAAAAATCCGGAATCCATCCAGGCTGCATTTGGAAAGTTGCTTCTTGCCCATGCGGTGCTCCTGAGCCCCGATGACTAGCCAGCCCTCGTGCTTGTAGAATGATGCCCATTCCGCCGTGCCTACGTTGTCGTATCCCGTTTTACCCTGCCAGTTGTGACTCGCGACGAGTAGCTTGAAGCCGGTATCGAACTGCTTGGAGCGGTGCTTCTTGGCTCGTTTCCGGACCCGACGGCCGCGCTTGGCTTCCGCCCTCGTGCTGCCCCCCTCTGCAGGTGCTTGCGCAGGTTGGTCCCCCACTGCACTGGCCGCCGAATGCAGGGGCACCACATGCACATCAGCACACTCAGACACACACTTAGGTGCATCGGCAGCCAATTCCGAAGACACCACCTGCACATCATCGACACATTCTTCATGCAGAGGCAAGACGCGATATCCCGTCGCAGCTTCCTCCTTCCGGACAGCCGCTTCCCCACGCAGATGGATGCGAATAAGCCTTCGGACACGTTCCCTGTCCCTGAACCTGCGCCCAAGGGCCACATTGACCCCTCTGCCGAAGAATTTGAGATGTTTGAGTTGCTGCAACGCCGTCTGCCTGCTGTCATCGTCCTCGTAGACCAGCTCCAGGTGACGACACATTCGCTGGCCTTGCCACTCCATTACCGGGACCACCAGACCAAGACCGCTCATTTTGGAGGCGATCTCCTGTAGATTGGCGCGTTCTGAGAGCCCCCAGACAATCAGATTACGCCCGTCCTTGTCGTACCGATCTACCCGCCGGTACCGTCGAGGCGGCGGTGCCATCTGCCATATAGCGCCGCTCGCCTTATGTTGAAGCGCCGACCCGTGTGCCAGGTTTGGGGAGGAAGGATGAGGCGCAGCTAAGATAGCCTCTCCACGTGGTTCAGGAATTCCGTCATATACGCGAGCCCTCATCCTCCCATCCTGGGACATCGGGCCAGAGCCCGTCGAAGAGGCATTCCCACGGGGATTGTCCAGGTCTTCGGCGATTCTACCTTGTCCCATAAGGGCCACAGTGGTAGCTCCGTGCTTTGCGTATTTGTAATCCATTGAGAGTAGTAGACGGCCAATGTCGCTGGCCATCACCGCCGCGCCTCTTTACGCCGAGGAAAGCGCCCGCCCATGCAAATAGCATCGGCGGTATCTGCAACACACACTACACGCATTTCCGCCGGTGTCACTGGACGCGGCAACTGGACGCTGCCGCGTCGCTTCGTGCCCTTCGGCGCCCGCCAGCACCCCCAGCGTCGCCAGAACCTGCCTCACGCACTACACACACTCTCCATCGCATCGCCAACGCCTCTACTCTC
>WBZZ01004922.1:157500-190000 GCA_019918135.1 Paulinella micropora
TTATTATTATTATTATTATTATTATTATTATTATTATTATTATTATTATTATTATTATTATTATTATTATTATTATTATTATTATTATTATTATTATTATTATTATTATTATTATTATTATTATTATTATTATTATTATTATTATTGTTATATTATTATTATTATTATTATTATTATTATTATTATTATTATTATTATTATTATTATTATTATTATTATTATTATATAGCATAGTTTAAAGAGGGGAGTATAGATACTAGCTTTATTATAACTAGCTAGTGTGTGTGGCCTATCAGTGAGCCTTTCTCTGTCCCTTTTTTTTTTGAGTGATTCCCTCTAACGGGAAGCGCTGCCATTTTTTTCATGTGTATTTCAAACTTTAGGTATGCCATGCTGAGGGCTAGCAAGGCGCCGATATATGTGGCACACCGTGGTGGTGGCTACGGAGTCTTTGCTGATAAATACCTTCCTCCTTCTTTTCAGCTTGGGCTCCTCGAACCAGGAGGAAAGTCTTTGCGTGCTGCAGATCATGCTGCATTTTCTGATCATTTCACTATGAAAATTGGGAGTTCCCTGCAAACAGGGATGCATCCAATTAAATTCATTAACGAATCGAGCAGGAATGCAATGCATCTCATCAACTCTTCATCGCAAGGGTTCAACAAGCTCGACGAGGACACTTGCCGACCAAACGTGAAGGTAAATTATGTTAGTTGTTACATACATCCATGCCATGTAAGTTTTTGTTACGTGTGTTGTATTTTTTCTATAAATATTGTTGTAAATAATGTCAGGTCAGCAAGGGTACTCCTATTGTGACTGTCACCACCGCAATATCGAAAGATCAAGAGATTTGGCTCAGCTATGCGCCTAATCCAGACCTAGAGATAGCTACGCTGCCAAGCGATGCAAATGCGGTCTGGTTGAAAGAGGCTGCCAAGGAAGGAGCTAAAATCCCAGTTTTCCTGTTCGAGACTGACATTGGTCATGTATGTTTCATCGTTCCTGAGAAAGAACATCCGCTTCCACTTAAGTCAATTTCCTTGCTTCATGAAGCAAAGGTTGAACTTTTAGCGTCGGTCAGCAGTATTAGTTCTGATGGAAAGCAACCGCTCTCCAGGTCATCATCTATTCCGCCGGAAAAAAAGAGGAAGCTTCTCGACAGCGTGTCCTCAATTTCAGATAGTCGCCGCACGCTTCTGCCCAGGGAAAGCTCGGACATTACAGTCATCACAGAAAAATCAAGCTTGAGTGATGCACAGGTAAAAAATAAATAAATGAAAATTATTACTGAGAAGATTCTTTTTTACAGGCCGGTGTTCCTGACGTTGATGCTAACCTCGACAGCTGGAAACAGTCAGACAGTTCTACTGTCACTACAGGGTATGATGTTAGTAGCTGCAGCAGCTCTAGACTATATCTTCCTACTGGCTCCATTGTAATTTTCTTTCTCTACCTGTCTATGTTCATGCTGGTTAATGTTCATAAGCGATCTTGTTTGCGTAGAACGTCGACGAAGAGTGTTCAGATACGGATTCAAACGGTGATGCTGCATCTATCAACCCTGGATTGCTTCCTCCTCTGGTCGGCGTGGACGATGCGGAATTATCCAACGAGCTTCGATTGAACTTCGACGAGCTTATGGAATCGAATGAGCTGTTGTATAACATCATGAGATTATCACCAATTCCTTACAGCAGACCACGTAAGAATCCAACGCGCCCCTACACGATGAAAAGTCGCACGAAAGGTGCAGTGAAGCTTCAGAGACCGTCTGCGCTCCAAAAACTGTTGGGGATTACCTACGCCGACTTGGACAGGAAAGTTAAGTCTGTCTGCTGCAAAAAGTGGAAGTGTTATTCATTTATCGACACGCGTGATGTGCTTTACACGAGAGCGAAGAATGCGTCATCGTCTCTCAGTGAGCTTTATTCTTGGGCAGCTTCGCAGCTTGAATCGTTTCAAACAAAAACTGGATCGTTTCAGTATATGTATTTAATGGAGGCTGTGTGCAAAGTAGCCTGGCAGCGTATCTACGGGATCGGTGATAAAGTTTTGTCAAGAGCACCCAAACTTCTTGCAAATAACACGAAGGCTTTGACAAAAAGCTACTCAACCGTTCCTGAAACAGAAGATGTGGTAGCAGTATTACTCTGCGAGAAGTTCATGGAGAGTTACCCGGAGATATGCAGCGACGGAATATGGAGGATGCAAGAAATGGCTCAGGACGCAGGAGTCCAAAACTATGTTCGCGAGAATTGGAAAGATATGTGCCTTCGGTTTGGTTGTTCGAAACGAGTTGATCCAAATAATCCTCCGACAGACAATACGATCAACAAAGTTTGGCGCATTGATTTTCCGCACGTCAAGTTTGTCAGAGGTATTATGCATATTTTCGTTATCATTACTTATTACAGGTTTGTTTTGCAGAAGGAGATTTCTCAAAATGCGAGATCTGCACAGAGCTTGCTGCTGATCATTCTAACGGTTTCAGGACTGAAGTAGAAGCTCAAGAATGGCGTCGCCGTAGCAGGCTTCATCACAAAATTCACAGGGCGTGCCGCGTTGCCAGCATGCAGCGCAAGAAGGCAGCACCAGCAGATTTTGCTACCACAGTCATATCAGCCGATATGAAACCGCCAGTGAAGATCCCATCTTGCCGCCGCGCCGCGAAAGATTTCAAAGGAAAAATTGTGTTTCGCCTTTGCGTTGGAATCAATACCTGCTACACTACCGATACACATTTTATTCTGACGTACCTTGAAGGCGCGGTAGAACACGGCGCAAACAGCAACATTACTATGCTTGCCGCACTTTTACATTGGCAACTTTGGAACCCTCGCACAATGCAAGCGTGGAAATTATATCTTGAGTGGGACGGAGCTGGTGATAACACCGCGTGGGCGATGCTGGGTTTCCTTGGGCTCAATGTCGTTGACAGAGGAATCCGTTTCCAAGTAGAGTCACATCGCAAGCCACCAGGGCACGGGCACGATGGAGATGATCAGGAATTTCGAGTTATGGATATCGGGTGGAAGAGCACCTTCCTGACAACTAACATCGCTCAAGCGAAATTAAAGCTCATTCTTGCATTCAAGAAGCAGCACAAGAAGAGGCATGTGCTGGTTGTTCTCGGATGTAACTACGACTGGATGACTCATTTTAGCCCGTGTATGAACAAGAGTTTCAAAAGCTACAACAAACCCTTGGCATATAGAATTACCAAGAAAGATCCTGACGCTTTGCCGACTGTAGAGATCGCTACTTGGGGAGACGCACAGGATTTTCATGGAGTGTGTGATGATCCCAGAGGAGAACCGATCAATTTGTTTATCGGACGCCCCGGTAATAATATTATTTATCTTTCTCTTTCTCTCTCTCTCTCTATCTCTCTCTCTATCTCTCTCTCTCTTTTTCTCTCGTTCTATCTATCTATCTATCTCTCTCTCTCTCTATTTATGACAGCGACCGACATGCCTCCCAAGCTTCCAGTCGGCTACTTCGTCAATCCGCGCCTGAAGAAGGATATTCGTGCTTTGGCTACTAAATACCTAGGGCCGGATGAGCGTGCACGTGGAGGAAATGTTAGCAGGTGGAAATTTGACCAGAGTAGAGGTGGATGGAGATTACTTCGAAGGCGGCCTGCCCGGCCGTCCTGCTCATATGTCCTGTGTCGATGCAAAAGGCAAGGAATGGAGAGCAGAATTTCGATTGATCGACGAGCTACCTGTAAATTGGATGGAGTTGCCTCAAGAACGACAGGAGAAAATGAACGCACTTACGCGTTTGACCGATGAAGAGCTGCTGTCCTTACCACGCACTTATTTTGTTAATGAAGGACGTCCTCCAGCTCACCCGAGATGGCGTGGTGCAAGACAGCTTACTAGCGAAGAAAAGCAGGAGCAGGATTTAGCATTTGGAAATGCTTCTGAGGCTTGGCGGAAAATTCTCACGTTGCTAAGATCGTCAGAGGAAAAAAAGCAATTTGCGTCCAAGCAGATGGTAGTTAGCGAATTGAAATCATGGATGAGAATGCATGGTGTTGCAACGCAAAACTCCGATCGGAACAGTTCAAGAAGGCAGAGCTTATTGAACAAGCGTGGAACCATTTCGAACGATGCGACTGTGGGTTCCCTGAGGAAGAAGAGCTTGGTGCTGCTCAGCCTGCAGAACCAGTGGCAGATTCAGAGGATGACTTATCTGATACTTCATCTTCCAGTTCATCAACTGACTCATCGTCTGATCGATCTTCTGGTTCAGAGGAAGAAAAGCATGGTATTAGTTTTCTTCTTCTTCTTCTTCTTCTTCTTCTTCTTCTTCTTGTTCTTCTCCTCCTTAACATGATGCTATCCATATTGTAGATGATTCAGATCGCTCCGACGCAAGTTGGAGAATGCGTAACTCAGGAATCCGTTTGCGCGGACGTCGCCGCGCACGTCGTGCTGCGGGTGGATGTGGACGTGGACGTGGACGTGGTCGTATGTGATTATTTTTTTTGAAGGAATTTTTCTGGGTCCGACTTTTTCATAATGGTTTTTGTCTAGGGCAACTGCAACTGTAACGCTTCTTGTAAAAACTGAAATTAGAAATTTGTTTAACTCTGATAATGCACCAGAATCTGATATGAAGTGTCCTCCCTCCGACCCATCCCCCCCCCCCACCCCCCCCCCTCCCCCCTCTACGTACCAGCGTACGTCACAGCGGGCAAACAGAATTTTTTGAAGGTAAAACCATGTCTTAATATAGTAAAATGCTTAATATAAGCAAGAATAAACAGTAAAAGCAAATTCTGCATGTTCGGCATTGTTATCATCATAGATTCATGGTAGCCGGGACTATGAAAAAGTAGAAAAATTACCGTGTCGGACCGGTTCCTGCCCACCTCTGAAGATGAAGTTAAAGTGTATTACAATTAATAAAAACATATTTTAATATTATTTTTATATGTTCTGCAATCAGGGAATTCATTTCCTTTCATTTCCACACGTTTTCAAAAAAAGTCCATATACTTCATCGAACATTTCGGAAAAAGGGATACCCCAAAGATTGTCGAATGTTTAGTTCTATGGAGCTTTGACGCGCTGAAGCATATGTACACTCACATCGACTGTCACAGAGAAGAGGTACGGTATGGACGGGGGGGAAACGCTCCAGTGTATCGAGTGGTGGAATACGACTCAGAGGAGGGACAAGGAGACATAACCGGGGGCATGGGTGGCGAACGATTTCAGGGCGGCACGGGTAGAGATTGAGAAGGGAGACGAGAATAAGGCAGCGGAACAGGAAGTTTTTGCAATTGGGGAACACGAAAAGGAGGAAGAGGAGAGCGAGTCGGAGGATGAGTGGACGAGGGCCAGAATCGTTGCTCTGGTCGACACGAGGTTGGAGTATTTCCGGAGACAGAGGGAGGAGGCCTCGGACGGTTTTCCGAAACACGGGCGAGATTTGGGATACCAGCATAAGGAATGGATACACGGGTGTTGCCTATGGCGCAATATGTAGTATGCAATACGGGCAAGCCTAGCCAGGCCAAGGTGGAGATTTTGAACTTCCTGCAGGAGCGGTGGGGAAGCCAACCCATGGTAGCGGATTCGGTGTCCCAGATCAAGAAGACATTGAAAAATCGGCTTTCGCACGGGGACGTCACGATTATGTTTCCGGTAGGAAGGAGAACGGAAATGTGGTGGTACAATGTGGAAGATTTCCTAATCGCGGACCCGATACCGATTCCGAGTCGCACACAGAAGTTGATAGTGGCTTGTCGACTCGGATCGAGGAAGATAGCTAGGCGGTACCGAGAGGAACTTCTGGATCGGGATTTGGTCTCCATTCGGGATGAAGCGTTTACGCACATATCCGGGGTAGACCACAGGAACACGCCATTCAGTACGCTATGATGATGGACCAACTGGCAAGATTCGCGGATCAAGAGCGGAAGAAACCAACCTTATATCGGTCGAGGGAGGGTTTAGACGGGGACGGAGCAGAGATAGCGGTGGATGACATACAGGGGCAAGCGACAGAGGAGCAGATCAAGGAGGAGACGGATAGGGCGAGAAAGGCGTTACAGGAACAGTCGGAGAAATGGGAGGGCACGTCAGAGGAAAAGGCTGCGGCTATGGGGGGGTCAGAGGAAAAGGCTGCGGCTATGGGGGGACAACATCCAAGCTTTCGGCCCTTTGGAGGGGGGATCGGTGACAAGCCACGTCGCGGTTTTCGAACGAGAGATGGGGCAAGAGGTACCGGGGATAGGACGGCCTTCGCGGTTGAGCCATCATGAGGATCGGATTGCGAGGGAGATGACGGCGGAACTTTTAGAAAAGGCATTGATCGAGGCACGGCTATCGGAGTATGCGTCTCCGGTACGCATGGCGCCGAAACCAGACGGCACGTTGCGGATGTGTATCAACTATGGAGGATAAACGAAATCATCAAGAAGATAGAGACGCCGGTGCCAGACGTGCGGAGGGGAATAGAGGTGTTGCAGAAAGCGAAAATATTCAGGTCTGGTCGTGCCTTCAGAGCCTGCTCCAGCTGTTCATCCGTGATTTCAGCACCTCCAGTAAAGTCTGACCTGAAAAATTGAGCCATGCAGGCAGCCACAAAAGTAGTTTTTTTTCTAGAACGCTTAAGCAGGAGGAAAAAAGGAAACGGACCCCTTTGTGTTGTTTTGGCACCCCTGACGTTGCTCTTGAGCCACGTTGGCTGCTGCACCTGTTTAGGGGGGAAGGGGGGGTAGAGGTAGCTACTTAATACCGATTCTGTGGCCAACCGCACGCAAGAAACTTGGAAGTTTTCTCCAGCGCAATTTCGCCGAGAAGACGCGGGCCAGAGCGAAAGAATGAGGGAATGTTAGGCAAAGGGGGGGGGGGGCCGGGAAGAACGAGGCCAGCAAAAAAATGAAGGAGGGGGGGGCCGGACTTGTTTTTTTGAGACAATCGGGGGCCCGGGGGGAATTTGCCGGTAAAACGGCCGTATTTTACGGCACGCCTTCGCGAGAATTTGGCCGCAAATTGGACAGTCATCACGAAAACTCATTTTCGAGGGTAGGACATTTCGGCAATGTCCTTCACTCAAAAAAAAGCCGGTCGGTAGCCGCAAAATCCGTCAGAAAGATTGTGCGCAAACTTGCCGCAAAAGACGACCAGCAGCTATTTTGTCGTGAAGTTTACCGGGTTCCGGCAGATTAGAAAAAAATCTGTCATTTCGGCAATGAGTTTAATTGAACGACCAAAAATTCGGGAGACGACGGCGGGCGGGGAAATTTGCAAAAAAAAAAAACATAAATTTTCCCCGCCCGCCGTCGTCTCCCGATTTTTTTGGCTGTTCAAGCTTACCGTATTGCCGAAATGTCCTTCACTAAAAAAAAAGCCGGTCGGTAGCCGCAAAATTCGACTAAAAGATTTTGCACAAATTTGCCGCAAAAGACGACCAGCAGCTATTTTGTCGTGAAGTTTACTGGGTTCCGGCAGATTAGAAAAAAATCTGTCATTTCGGCAATGAGTTTAATTGAACGACCAAAAATTCGGGAGACGACGGCGGGCGGGGAAATTTGCAAAAAAAAACATAAATTTTCCCCGCCCGCCGTCGTCTCCCGATTTTTTTGGCTGTTCAAGCTTACCGTATTGCCGAAATGTCCTTCACTAAAAAAAAAGCCGGTCGGTAGCCGCAAAATTCGACTAAAAGATTTTGCACAAATTTGCCGCAAAAGACGACCAGCAGCTATTTTGTCGTGAAGTTTACCGGGTTCTAAATCCTTGCGAAAAAAAAGTTTGGTCATTTCGGCAGTACGCTAAGCTTGAACAGCAAAAAAATCGGGAAACATTGGCGGGCGGGGAAATTTGCAAAGTGTATTAAATCTTCCCCGCCCGCCGTCGTCTCCCGAAATTTTTGCTGTTCAAGCTTACCGTATTGCCGAAATGTCCTTCACTAAAAAAAAAGCCGGTCTGTAGCCGCAGAATCCGTCAGAAAGATTGTGCGCAAATTTGCCGCAAAAGACGACCAGCAGCTATTTTGTCGTGAAGTTTACCGGGTTCCGGAACTTTGGAAAAAAAAGTTTGGTCGTTTCGGCAATACGCTAAGCTTGAACAGCAAAAAAATCGGGAAACATTGGCGGGCGGGGAAATTTGCAAAAAGAATCATAAATTTTTCCCCGCCCGCCGTCGTCTCCCGAAATTCTTTCTGCAGACCAACCAAATCAAATGCAGGAATGTTCTAAAAAACAATTAGCTAGTAGAAAACCAGCCACCACTCATTTCCGGCCATGCCAACATGTGTACGACTGCAGAATCCCGCCACCAGACATTTCCGGCCACCGGTGTAGGGTTCCAACAGAATCCGGCCACCAGCAGCTCAGTTCCTGCCGCGCAGTGGCCAAGAGAAAGCCACGACATTTTGGCAAAGGGCCTTGGTTGGTTTAGGGGGGGGAGGATCGGCAGGCGAGGGGATTTCTTTTTTGTTTCAAAGGCCAAAAAATAAGCTTTTTAATACCAATAAAAAAAAGAAAAGGCAGCCCACCTCTCTCTCTCTTTTGATTTTTGCTCGCCCTTATTTCCCAGAGCACATTTAAACGAAACCAAAAACAGAACGGGCTTTCTTTCTTTTCTTTTTGCAAACCAAACTTTTTTTTTGCTACAAGCGGAGGCTTCGCCGGGGATGGAGCGTTTGGCCAGCAATAGTCATGACTGTCGATTCGCTCGCGTTAAATATTTCTTGACAACTAAAGCGCGCAGAGGCCGGCGGCATAAGCACCCTCAGCTCCCGAACCTGACTTTTCGGTTCGATGATTAGCTTGCGTACTTCGCAAGTAAGCTCCTCTAGGTCTAGCCATCCCAAAGTGACGTTCGAGATGGTGAGAACGTCGAACGTGCCTAAGCGGTTAGCAGACAAGACGCGGGACGGAGACAACACGGAGCCTACCAAACACAGCCCCAGATCCTTGCGCACAATCTCGTCCACTTGCATATTCTCAGGCAAGGCATCCTTGCATTCCAGCGTCAGTGGCACGTTGCTGTCCATGGAAGAAGTTAGCGTTAGGTTCCCGAGAGCACATTCTAGGTAAACCCGGAAGCCCGTCAAGTCTTGGCACCGGCTGCCGCAATCGATAGTCAGATTCTCGACTGCTTGTGTAGCCTTGTAGTTAATATTCTTGGCGTAGGGGTACAAACGCGGCCCGCAATTCAGCAATTTCAAACAGTTCCACCGGGGGCCCTCAAGTCTGGGCAGTTCCTGGATCTCCCGCAGCTCCAGCGTGTGCTTGTACCGGCCATCTGCTAGCAGCGCCTGGCGCAACTGCCCCGGGCTTGTCTCGCGCAGGAATAAGTCAGAACCGCCGCAAGTTGGCGGGCCGGCAATCACGGCACCGGCGGCCAGGGGCACGTGACCGCTGCCCAGGCGCGCGAGTGAGACCCAGGGGCTGTTAACTATCACGAGGCTCTCTGGGGACAAACGACCCCAGCTGATGTTCTCAACCGCGGGGCCTCCGTTGCAGTCAACAAAGGTACACTCGGCTACGCCGCCCGGCACGTCCAGCCAACCCCGCGGGAGCCTGTGCAGACCGTTGCAATCTTCAAACATTAAAGCTTCAAGGCGTTCGGGGTTGCTTATGCTAAGCCTCGCTAGCGCCGGAATAGTTGTGAAATGAAGCTGGCTCAGCAAGCCCGGGGCGCTGTTCCCGTGGTACTCAATGTCGATTTCTTCGAACGGCACGTCGTCGAATCCAATCGACTCCTCCTTTTGGTCGGCAAGGCCCCCCCGGCCCAAGTGTAGCTCCACGCGACGCACGTGGCTTAGCCAAGAGTCGCGGGTCCTGACATCGCCAAACAAGCCCTCGAAAAACTCGTCAGTTTCTACGGTGCCCGGCAGGCTGTAGACCACCAACCGTTGCGGGGGGCGGCTGCCTGCGGGCAGCGCCGCGTTGAATCGCTTGGCGGCGCGCAGGCTCTCTGGTAAATTTTCTAGGTCGAGCACTACCTCGGACCTGACGTCCAGGTACTTGCGCCTGAGCGCCTCGTTCTGGCACGCGCGGTACAGGCAGTCCCGCACCGCGCGCTGCAAACGCCCCTCCACCAACGGCGGCCAAACGTCAGTGCAGAGACGCGCCAGACGGGTAGGGTTGTCCCGCGCTTCGTGCAACCGCCGCAGCAAGGCACCGTCGACTTGCGCGTTGAAGCACTGGCGGAAGACGCGGAGCACCAGGTCCTGCCTCAGCCAGTCCGCAGGGCCGAACAGCTGCCAGCAGTGCGAGAACTGCTGCCAGGCGTCGTTGGTGGGCAGGTTCCTGGCGATCTCGTCAAACACGTCGTCTGGCACGGGCAGACCTTGCGGCAGCGCCGCTAGCCTGCGCGACCAGCAGCTTCTGCACCGGACCAGCACGGTTCTCTTGTCCCACCACTGGTTTATTAGTTCGAACGCCCAGTCGCAATACCGCGCCAGGCGCAGCAGGCAGCCGCGCTGACGGCTGGGCAACAGCAGCCGCGCGTTGCTGTCGCGGGCGTACCTAGTCAGAAAGTCGAGCGCGGCCCGCAGCTGCGCGCGGGTAGGATTGGGCTCGTTATTGTTTAGGACAAACAGTGGCCCCGGCGCGCTGGACAGGCCCGGCGGCGGCGCGTCCCCCAATTTATTTTAAGGTCGGCCAAAGGGTGGCCAAAAAAAAGAAGGAACGCCGGAAATTACAATACTTTCGCATCTGGCGCGAAATTCGCCGGGGGTCCGGATTTTCAAACCAAACATCAGTCGCCACTTCGTTTTTTTGTTACTTACGAGCACCAATGGGCGGGCGGGGGGAAAAGAAATTAGCGCGCCCCCGGCCCCCCCACCCCGCAAATGGGAGGGAGGGGGGGGGCCCGCTGCGGTGTCTTTTTCCCCCCTGCGCCTCTGCCCCCCGCCCTGCACCTCTGCCCCCCCACCCCCTTTCGAACACAAGTTCAACTTCTTTTACAAAAAAAAACCTTGACATTTTACAAGACTTCGTTGCTGATATTAACAACTAAGCAAGAGTGAACAGCGCTTCTATTTAATTTTTTTTACCGTCTGTTCCAGAAAGACCTCCTCAACTCAGGCATAGAGAAAGTCGCAGGGAGAAGTGGAGGAGCGGAATCTCCGGTAGCAAAAAAATCCCCTTCTACATTTTACCGCCCGCTCCTCTCTCCCCACCCCCCCCCCCGGGTCCTTTGTAAAAACGTGTGTTTTTATTTTAAATTCTGTTTTTCCATTCTTTCTCTCTCTCCCCCCGGGCTTTCCGCACCTCGCCAAGAATTAGGCTGGGTTTTTTGCTGCGTCTTTGGTGCGGGTTTGTTTAGGGGGGCCGGGTTTTTCTTTTAATGAAAAACGGTGGCGCGGACGCTGCGACGGGCCGAGGGCGCGAAGAGCGCGCGGGCGAGCCGGCACGCCAGGCCCCAGCAAGATGTCAAGAGTAGCACCGCCGCGCCCCACAGTGCCAACGAAACAGCCCCGCTGCCCCCGCCTGCGGTTGTAGCCAGGGTGGCGGAAATCGCGGCCGCGCTGGCCTTGGCGCCCAGCGTGCTAGCTAACACAAACATACAGCGCGTGTGTATCAGCAACATGATCCCTTTTTCTGTCCTCGCTAGCCTGTCTCTCTCTCCCAGTCCGCACCCGTAGCAGCGGCCATCACCACCGTGAGCAGAGGCATGTCCTTTTTTTTTGTTTCGTCCGGGAGTTTTTGCTAAGACGTTTTCACCCTCCCCTGCTTTCTTCCCCCGTCTTTTTTTTCTCTTTGCGACTGCCCCCCCCCCCCCGGGCTGGGGGGGGCCGCCTTTACCCCGCCCAAAAGAAAAAGGAAATGAAGGGGGTAGGGGGGGGGGGAAATCTCCTCTCTTTCGGGAGAGTTTTGATGAGAGCATGGCTCTTAAACCGTGAGGGTGAACAGAAAAACGGAAGAAGGAGTCTGAGGAGCAGCACAGCTCACTCACTCCCTCTCGCACCTCTGGCTGTGTTTAGATTTTTTTTACGCGGCTATTCCTCCTCCCCGCGTGCTGGCGGATTGGTTACCCAGATGCGCCTGATCATCACCAGGGTGAGAGCCATAACCCTGACCCCCGCGGTTTGCGGGAGACACTAAATGCCGCTATGTCAACCATGAATCGAGATCCAGCCCTTGATCGAGTTAGAAACTGAGCCAAAAAATATTAAAAAAAAGAGATCTTTCTGTCCTCCACTAGATTTTTTAATGAATTCTTTTTTAAAATTTCCGGGGGAAGGGGCCGGAAGGAGGCATGGGCAGGGGACGGACATGCGTAGTAGCAGTGCTAAATTTGCAATTTGACTCGCGACTTTCTTGCGTTTGCCACCAACGCGTCCTTGCATTCGGCTAAACGGTTGAACAGAGCATTCAGCTCGGCACGGTACACGTCCTCCGAGATCAGGATCGAATCACGCGTAAGAATGTCCAGGGACTTATCGCTGAGCGGGGCTGGTACGTTGAAAATGTCAGCTTTAGCTAGCTCCTGCCTGGCCTCGCAAAACTTGGTGATCAGGCGTTTCACACACACCTGCCGCAAACGATAAAGAATTTCCTTTTGCCAGTCCATGCAGCCTTTCATCCAGCGTAGGTATCTCTCGATCGCAGCCCCCGATTCCGCTACTAGGCTATCCGGCAGAAACTTGGTCGACCAGGGCGCAAAAGATTCCAAGGGAGGGCCACAGGACACCGAGGGGAGCATGTAGGACCAGAAATACGCGAATTCCTCGTCAAAGAATTCCTCATACAGTTTTTCTACCTCCTCGTCAAACGACCGAGTAAACTGCTGGAACTGCGTTAACGTAGTCTGGTAATCGAGCCGGAGCTTGACCAGGGCTTCGTCGGGTCGTGGGGTTGATGCGTCTTCGTTGGCCAACAGCTTGGTGCGTTTAGCCGCACGGGCTGCTCGGGCGGACACACGTTGTCGGCTTCGTTGGGCGGCGGAGAGCATGTCGAAAGATCAACGGAAATCTAAAAAGTTACAAAACAACACAATTGCGCACACACACACGAGACAAATATACCCCCGCTTTCTTGCCTTGATCAGGCTTGCCACACACAACGCATTTTTTAAAAAAAGGCTTTCCCCCTCACAGACCCCCACACACAAACCCACACACCCTCGCGCCTTGCCCCCCGTAAGCATAAACCCACTTCAAATAAAAGCCAGATTGAAACGGGGGGAAATTTAGGGCAAAAGGGGGGGGGGGGGCCAAGAAACGCAAACCCGAAAAAAAAGGAGAGAGGGGGGGGCCGGGAGCCAGCAAAAAAGGGGGCAAAGGGGGGGGGGAGGGAGGGCAGGGGCTTCAGAAGAAGGAGTGAACCAAAGACAAAAAAAAAGAAGAAAGGCGATGCCAACCACGTCACCGACGTAACCCCGCACGCGCGAACAAGTGCAGCAGTGGTTGCGAACGGAGCTGGAGGCGCGGGGTGTGCGCGGCGCCACGCTCAGGATCATAGCCAGAATACTACAATACCGCGACCGCGCGGGCCTGCTGCGCCTGACCGAAGAGGATATCAAGTACATGGTCGACAACGCGAAACCAAGCCTAGACCCCGACGTGGCGCTGATCTTGCGGGACTTGTGCCATGACCTGCGCAGCGTCGATGCACGGCAAGAACAAACATCTTTGGCACGGGCCGAAACCACGGGCTCGGGAAACGCCCAGCGTGAGGCAGAACCCGCGACTGGCCATACCGAACGTGAGGCCGAACAAGCCGTACCAGTCAAACACTCAGGGGACGCCCAGCGTGAGGCCGAACAAACCGTACCAGCCGAACGTGAGCAGGCCGAACAACTGTACTGCATGGCCGAGTCCTATTTCTACGGGCACGGGGTAGCCCAGGACTACGCACATGCGTACCATTACTACGCCTGCTCCGCGTATTTGGGAGACAGCGACGCGCAGTTCAGCCTCGGCAAATGCTATTTCTACGGCCACGGCGTAGAACCAGACAAGAAGCAGGCGACCCACTGGTTTCAAAAAGCCAAGGCCCAGGGAGACGTAGACGCCATGTTCTACCTGGGCGTCTGCTACTACCACGGGCTCGGCACTCGCGAGAGCCAGGGCCGGGCCGCGAAGTATTTCCTGCACGCAGCCGACAAAGGTGACGCTAGTGCGATGTGCAACCTCGGGGTTTGTTATTTGCAAGGGTGCGGCGTGGTGCAAGATCCTGTCGCCGCGGTCAAGTGGTTCACGCTCGGCGCGGCTCGGCGCGGCTCGGCACGACGCGGTCGCAAAGTACCAGCTGGCCTTGTGCCTCAGCTCTGGGCGCGGCGTGCGCAAGGACGAGGGCCGCGCGCTGGCGCTGTTGCAAGAGGCGAGCACCGCCGGCCACGCCGGCGCGCAGTACCAGCTGGCCCTGCGACTCGAGGGCGGGGCTGCCTTGTCGTTGTTTCTGCAGGCGGCCGAACAGGGCCACCCGGACGCACAATTGACAGTCTCACGCCGGCTGTCCCACGACCAGAAACTGGCACAGCTGTGGGCGCAGCGAGCGCAGCAGTCGGCGGCCCGGGCCGGCGTTTGCGTCCTGGCGGTGTGCGCGCAGCACACCACCATTTCACCAACGTCATTGCCGGGCACGCTGTGCGGTCTCGGCGATTCCTACGTCGTCGGGGGCGACCGCCAGGACTACGTCCAAGCAATCCACTGGTACCAGCGGGCGGCCGACGAGGAAAACGACGCCGGCGCACGGGTCAGGTTGGGCTGCTGTTACGCCAGTGGGCTCGGCGTGCCCCAAGACGCGGGTCGCGCCTTCGAGTACTTTCGCCGGGCGGCCGAACAAAACGACGCGGCTGCGCAGGCTAACCTGGGGGACTGTTACGCCAGCGGGCTCGGCGTGGCCCCGGACTACTTTCGCCGGGCGGCCGCCCAGAACTATGCAGCCGCGCACCTGAGGTTGGGGAACTGCTACGCCAGCGGGAGCGGCGTGGACAAGGACGAAAGCGAGGCAGCCAAATGGTACCAAAGGGCGGCCGAACAGAACTGTGCGGACGCGCAATACCTGCTGGGGCTGTGTTACGCACACGGAGTCGGCGTGCCCGCAGATAGCGCCAAGGCAGCCAAATGGTACCAAAGCGCGGCCGACCAGAATCGGGCAGAAGCGCAATGCAACGTAGCGAAATGTTACGCAAATGCGCTCGGCGTGCCCCAAAACCTCTGTCGCGCCTTCGAGTACTTTCAACGCGCGGCCGAACAAAACGACGCAGAAGCGCAGTTCAACGTAGCGAAGTGTTACGCGGACGGGCTCGGCGTGCCCGCAGATAGCGCCAAGGCAGTCAAATGGTACCAAAGGGCGGCCGAGCAGAACTGCGCGGCCGCGCAATGCGCCCTGGGAGTCTGTTACAGCTGCGGGCTCGGCGTGGCGCGGGACGACGTCGAGGCATACGGCTGGTTTCGGCGGGCGGCCGCCCAGAATTGGGCAGAAGCGCAATTCAGGCTCGGCGAATGCTATGCTAACGGAGTCGGGGTCGCCCGTGACTCTGTGGCGGCGATGGACTTTTTCCGCCGGGCCGCGGACAAGGGGCATTCGGACGCGGCCTTCGCCGTCGCGGCCCGTTTGTCCCTGGGCAAACGGGTCGCGCAGGACGGCGCACACAAGTACTTCCTCCTGGCGGCGGAGCGAGGGCACACCGGTGCACAGTACCGCGTTGCGCGCTGTTACTACCACGGCCGTGGTGTAGCGCAGGACCCCGCCGCCGCGTCGCGCTGGTTTGCGCGCGCCGCCGAGCACGGCCACGCGGACGCCCTGAACACCCTGGCGGCCTGCCACTACTCGGGCAAGGGCGTGCCCCGGGACCGGGGGCGGGCCTTCCAGCTCTGGCTGCGGGCGGCCACGAACAGCCAGCACCCGCGCGCCTGGTGCAATCTCGGGCTGTGCTACAGCCTCGGCCACGGCGTGCCGCGCGACGACGCGCTGGCCTACAAGTACTACCTGCTGGCGGCACAAAAGGGCGTGCTCAGGGCCGCCCAGAAAGTGGGGCTCTTTCTCGCGCAGGGGCGCGGCGTACCCAAGGACACGGCCGCGGCGGCTGAATGGCTCGGCCGCGCCGCCGCCAAGGGCGACCACCTGGCCAAGTTCGTGCTGTTGGGCAAGAGAGCTACTGAACCACTCGAGCAGCGGCCGTTGGCCAAGAAGCTCAAGACCTTAGAAAGTGGGGACCTTTTCTTTGTCCCGCCCGGCCCAGATTTAAATTAAACAGCTTTTTTTTTTTTGCATTTTTGGCACTCACCGTGCCGGACCGACCGCGCTCCGGCTCTCTGCCACCACGGTTCCTGCTTTTTTTTTAAAGCGCCTCCACGGCGGCTCTCTGCTTTTTCCTTGTTTTTTTAACAATTCTTTTTAATAGCGCACACCATTAAGCCAACAGGACGGAATACAGATCGTGGAGGCTCAGGCAAAGGCGCAGGTCAGGCCTGGCCCGTACCAGCGCCTCCCGCGATTCAGCAGACCCACCAGCACACTGAATTAGCGTGAACGTTCGGAGCGAGCGGCAGTCCTGTAGCCCTAAGACGCTGCCCGTGATCGTGCACCCAATTAGTTGCAATTCTTCCAGTGACCGGGAGCGCCGCAACGCGGAGATTGTCTCGTCTGATATGAGGTAAGTATATAGCTGTAGCCTTTGTAAAGCCCCGCAGAACCCAGGCGGCGGGCCTTGGCTTACGTTCAGACCTATCAGCTGCAGGGTGCGCAGCGCGCGGAAGCTCTGTAGTACAAAAAGGTCCTCGAGCTGACTACAGCCGCCGATGATCAGTTCTTCTAGTGCGGGACAGAGCTGCAGATCTGCCAGGCCGTACACAGTGATGTTGGTGGTCCCGTTCAGATGCAGGGCTTGCAGGCCCTGCACGTGGCCTAGAACTCGCAGCTTTTCGTCACTGAGATTACCACCGACCAACTGAAGTCGCAGGCAGTCGAACCGGGAGCCGGCAAGTAGTTCTATGTTGTTGCCCGTGACGCCGGGGCACCCGAGCAAGTCCAAATATTTCAGCTTGCTCAGGAAAGACACTTCCTCTATAGTTTGATCCAGTGCCCGTGGGCTCAACGTCAGCTTCGTCAATTGTTGCAGACCCCGTAGCTGGGGCGCCTCTAACGTGAGTGCAATTCTTGACGCAAAGTTCGCGAAGTCTTGGCAGGGGCGCCAACGCTTCTTGTAGGCCGGTGTCGGTAATCTGGTCGCACTTCCGGAGAGTCAGGCACTCCAAATCGTGTAGCCCTTGCAAGACCCGCAGGCTGTCGTCAGTCATCTCCCCGCCTAGAATCGAGAGTAACCGCAATTCTTTTGTGTTTCGGCAATCCCGCAGGTGCTGGCAGATGTCACTGGTGTTGGCGGTGATTAATTCGTGGATACAAGCAAACTCGTTCAGGAAGTTTCTCTCTGCTTCCACTACGTGGTTTTCACTAGCGCTGTTGCCTAGCATGACCAGGGTTGTGACAGTCACCTCGTTCAGGCGCTTCCCGGTGTAATGTGCTGGGCTGTAGGGCGCAGCAAGCGCAACCTGTCGCAAGGGCAGGCGGCTGTTAATACAGTGTTGGACAAAGAAAGAGAACACTGCTTTCTTGCTGTCACGCGACAGGTCAAAGACTGGTTGCTCCCAGCCCCCCCAGAACTCACTGCTCTTGACAATCTCCAAGGATTCGCTACACACCAGAGCAAACCGGACTGCTTCCTCTGCACCCTGCAGATCTCTGATCAGCGCCCAAAGGTCTCTGGGCAGCCTCAACAACCACGAGGGTTGAGCGGCCGGCCCAGTTTCTGTGCGTTGCCTTTTGGCTGACGCATCACCGCGGAACATTTCCTCGGTGCCGCGGGCTGGTCGTTTGCGCTCCATCTTATTTTTGTCTTTACACTTTTGTCGCGCGCCTTCGTCAGATGTTGGGCGGGAGTGAGGGGCGGGGAGAGGGATGGTGCTGCGGCGGCCCCCCCCCCCCTTCCAGCGGCGGGCCGTACCTTTGGCCTGCCCTTTTCCACGGGGGGGGGGGGGGCGTTCCACGCCTTTACTTCCACACCCCAGGCAACCCGTGTAAGTCCCTTCTCTCTTCTCTACCGTTGTTTTGCAGCAAAGCGGGGGGGGGGGGGGGGCACGCGGGGGAAAACGTAGGTGATGTTTCGCTTCAAGAAGCCAAAAACCTGTGGAAATGTTTCGGGGGGGGGGGGGGAAGGGGGAGAGGGGAATGTTCGGGGTGAGGGGAACAGCCCCCCCCCTCCAACCATTTCCTTGCGTGCTATGTTTTTGCAGGTTCGATGGTAGACAACGCGTGCGGCAAGGCACAATCAGGAGAGAGTGGCACGCGCCAGGCCCACGTGTGGATCAGCGTGGCCACCAAAAAAGTTGAGGGCGCGGCCCTCCTCTTGCGCAGGACAGTGATCAGCTGCGACAAGCGATGTGACTCGCACGGTGTTGAACGTGACCGTTCGAGGCGTGCTGCTGGTGCACGATGAACGAGGCGACGTCCGCTGGCTGGGAATACCTCGGAGAGCAGGGCGCGAATCGGCACTGCCTGCGCAAACGGCTGGCTTAATCGAATAGAACATATTTTTTAATTCAAATAAAAACTTACTTGGCTCAAACTATTAAAAGTCCCCGGTCTTTTGGACAAACGTTTCTTAGTCCGAGTCCTCCCATACCGACAGAAAATTCTCCGGGTCCAGATCGTCCGCGAGGAAGTAGGGCGGGTCAGGAAGTCCCTGCCGCACAGTCTCTTCGAGCAGCTCACCACAGCCTTGCAAGATCTTTTCGGACCAGGACAGGAGTGCTCTGGTCTGGCGGAACGAGGTACGGTCACAATACTTCTTCCCTCGCTCGTTTGCTTCGTTGGCAAACAGCAGGTTCGGGTCGGCGAGCTTCGCTAGCATGTCGGTGCTCTGCAACACGCGTGCACGGGCCGGGCTAGCAGCAGCCGCTCGCCACGATTTGGCTGGCTGGCGCAGGTCGTCCAACCAGAACCACAGCATACCGCCTGTTCCGAAACTAGCCTCGAAGCCGCCAACGAACAGTTCTATGGCTTCATTCACGTCATCGGCAACTTCCGGCACGTGACGGGCCAGCGCGGCGGTCAGGCCCTTGCCCAGAAAGTGCCTGAAAAAGGTGGTGAGCAGCCGTTTGAACAGCACGCGGCGTTGCGTAGGGCGATCTGTCTTCAGGTATTTCTGAAGCTCATTGGCCCAGCGCCACGGTGCTCGAGCGCAGTGGCGTTTGGCGGGTCGATCCTCGCTCGGCTTGGAGGCCTTGGCCAGGCTCATCTATCCTGGGACGGCAGACAAACCAGGGGCAAAAAAACACACGCCAAAATTAACACAGGACAACACCCAACACGCACGAAAAAAAGAAAAGACGAAGAATGCCACACGCACAAACAAACCCAAAGAAATCCCAGAGAAGGAAAAGACAAAACAACAACACCAAAAAAACCAGACACAAAGCCAAAGAGATTTCACACACACATTACAACGACACGATACACGACGATACACACACACAAGTCTCACACACGACGATACACACACACGACACACGACGATACACAGACACACAAGTCTCACACACGACGATACACACACACGACGATACACACACACACAAGTCTCACACACACAAGTCTCACACACTACGATACACACGACGATACACGCACACACAAGTCTCAACTCACACACACAGAGTTGCGGCAGAGGGGCCAATCCGGGGTGTGCACAATGGGCTCGCCATTGCGCAAACCCCATGTTGGCAGCATTGGATTTGCCCAATGGGCTGTAATCGAGGGGAGGGCCTGCGATGCCGAAATCATTGGGCAAACCCAATGTTGGCAGAATTGCGCAAACCCAATGTTGCCAACATTGGTTTTGCTCAATGTGCTGTAATCGAAGGGGGGCCTGCGAGGCCGAAATCATTGGGCAAACCCAATGTTGGCAGAATTGGGTTTGCCCAATGGCTGTCGAAGGGGAGGGGGGGCCGCACCTACATCATTGGGCAAACCCAATGTTGGCAGAATTGCGCAAACCCAATGTTGGCAGCATTGGGCAAACCCAATGTTGACAGAATTGGGTTCGCCCAATGGGCTGTCGAAGGGGAGGGGGGGGCCGCACCTACATCATTGGGCAAACCCAATGTTGGCAGAATTGCGCAAACCCAATGTTGGCAGCATTGGGCAAACCCAATGTTGGCAGAATTGGGTTCGCCCAATGGGCTGTCGAAGGGGGGGGGGGGGGGCCGAACCTACATCATTGGGCAAACCCAATGTTGGCAGAATTGGGTTTGCTCAATGGGCTGTAATCGAAGGGAGGGCCTGCTATGCCGAATCATTGGGCAAACCCAATGCTGCCAACATTGGTTTTGCTCAATGCTGCCAGCATCAGGCCCCCCCCTGCCCTCCCCCCCTCGCCACACAAACACACAAACCCTCGCATCCCTTGCACATCGATATTGCATCTTTCTGCCCAGGGCACACCTCCCCCCCCCCTTCCTCTCCCAGTGTGTGTATGTGTGTGCGGGTTTCTCTTTGGGGCATTTGTGCGTATGTGTGTATCGTCGTGTGTGTCTCTGTGTGTGCATTTGTGTGTATCGTTGTGTGTGCGTGGGTTCTCTTTTTGTATTTGTGTGTATGCGTGTGTATTTGCGTGTATTTGTGTGTTTGTATGTGTGTATGCGTGTGTGTTTGTATGTGTGTATTTGCGTGTATTTGTGTATTTGTGTGTGTCTGTATGTGTGTTGTATATGCGTGTGTGTTGTGTGTGTCTGTTTGTGTGCATTTGTGTATTTGTGTGTGTTGTATGTGTGTATGCGTGTGTGTTGTGTGTGTCTGTATGTGTGTTGTATTTGCGTGTGTCTGTATGTGTGTTGTATTTGCGTGTGTGTTGTGTGAGTCTGTTTGTGTGCATTTGTGTATTTGTGTGTGTTGTATGTGTGTATGCGTGTGTGTTGTGTGTGTCTGTATATGTGTTGTATTTGCGTGTCTGTATGTGTGTATTTGTGTGTCTGTCTGTGTGTTTGTGAGCATTTGCGTGTGTCTGTGTATTTGCGTGTGTGTGTATCGTCGTGTGTGTGTATATGTGCGTGTATTTGTGTGTATCGTCGTGTGTTGTATGTGTTCTCGTTTGAATTGCAAGTATTTAGCAGCAACTCAACTGTTTTCTTTTCTGCATTTGCCCGAGTGTTTTTGGAATTGGTTTATCATGAGTTCTTTTTCAATTCGCTGCCCCTTTCCCTTTTTTTCCTTTCTCTCTCCCTCTCCCTCTCTCTCTCTTAAAGTGTGTCTCTCTGTCACTCTTTCTCTCTCCCCGTTTCTTTCTCTCTCTCCTTTTTCTAGCCAAGTAAATGCAGCGACGCCTAGCCATCTTTCCCAAGTTCTTCAACCAAAACAAGACCCGCAGGGCCAGGGGCGAAGTTCTGGCTGGCGGCTCGGGTTTTCCGTCCACCAGCCTGGGGCAGTACAACGAGTTCAAAAGCCTGTGCGGCTTGTACGACGAACTCGACTCTATCCTGACCTTCGTGCTGCGCGTCGCCTTCCCCGCAGCCTGGCACAAGTCACCAAACGAGGCCAGGCCCGACCTACAGCTCCAGCTGTACCGCACGATCGTGCGCGCGCTGCACCTGCTCACCAACGCCCCGGCTGACTAGCTGGCGTTGCAGGTGACGTCGCCGGCCCGTGGCTCGCGCGCAAGTGTCTGGTACCTCTCGTGCTCGATCAACGTCAGCGTCCGCCAGCTCTACCAAGTGTACCTGTTCGCCTGCCACGCGCTGGCCCGTGGCGCCGCCGCCGAGCTGTTGGAGACGTTTGCGCCGGGCAATGGTTTCAACTGGTTCGACGCGCTGGACGTGGCCCGGCTCCTGGACGAGGGCTACGTCCCGCCCTGGCCAGCCAACACCGTCAACAAGGTGTTTGCCACAGGTCACGGCGGCCTGCAACCCGCGGGCGACTACGTCACCGCCGTTGTGCACCCCCAGCCGTCCTGGCTACAACCTTTGCAGGACGACGTCATGCCGCGCCTCAACACCATCCACTGGACGTGCACTTTTCTAGACACCTTTCGCCGCGTGACGGAGCCCTTGTCCGACAAGCACCTGGCGCTGTTTCGTGAACGCTACCACCTGCGCCTCGGCTCACACTGTGACTGGTTCAAGGGCTTTGTACACCTGACCAGCCCGAGCTTCTGTGCCGCGCTAGCCGCCGAGTTTGAGTGCAGCCTGCGCTTCAGGGCGGCCAAGGCGTTCCGTCTGGATCTAGACCGCGTCTTGGTCACGGGCCCCAACCACGGCGGCAGCCGCGATTTCCTCGTGCTGGCCGCGGACGGGCTCTGGCTCTGGACGCTGCCAGATCACCCCGACCTCGAAATTAAAGGCCACTACGGCGCCGACTTGCTCGAGTCCCTGAAAAAGCTGCAGGACGGGCTCCCGCTCGGTGCGCCCAGCACACCCCGTTTCCAGCGGGTGGCGGGCACAGAAGGCCTGCTGAAAGAAGTACGAGCGCTCGCGCACCGGCTCAACTCTGACTGTGCCGATGAGCGTGTGAACTGCGAACTCAGCTCTAGCGGCCTGGTCTCTTACAAGCTGTTCCGGCGTGCGTGCAGCCTGAGGGGTCGGCCGACGTTGGAGCCGGACTGTGCCAACAAGCGCGCCAAGCACGCCTGATTTTTTTGTATTGTACAGCTGATAATTAAAAAAAGAAATCTCTCGCCACCTACTTTAGTAAGAAAATACTAGCGTGATGAATGAGGCCGGCTAGCATGGGTGTACGCCGGGAGGGAGTGCGCATTCGCACAGCTCGCGCGGCTCCTATGAGGTGCAGAACCCCTGTGAGGCATGTCCGCCACACGAAAAGAAACAGGCTAACTATGCAGACGAAAAGGGGCAGCCCCGTCGCCTGTGCGCCGATCAAGCCAGAGAACGAGGATGCCATCGTGTGCAAAACCCTTGTGAGGCTGATGACAACAAGAAAGACTCGGGTTTTGCGGATGAACGTGGACAACAAAAGAGGCTTTGTGGGGATCATGCATACAAGCGAGGTTTGATCCCTAAGCCGGCCGCGGGGTGCTCCATTGCGGCGTGCAGGCTGTGGGACAGGCTCGAACAAACGCTTGGTTTGAAAATCCAGCACAAGCACTTTGTCAATGGCGGCAATATTCCACAGGGGTCCGAAGCAGCTGTCCCCGGCACGAGGATGCTGTTGGACGGCTACGACGCGACAAGAAATTGCGTGTACGAGTTCCATGGCAACGCGTACCACGGCTTCCCTCCAGGGCATCCACTCTACGCCTATGGGCGGTCTTCTGTTACCGGACGTCGCAACCGAGATTTGTACCGAGAGACAATGGCTCGGATGTACTTTTATCCGACAGAAGATGCCCCCGGGCTGCCGTGTGCTATATACGTGGGAGCACGAGTACGCGAAGATCAAGGACACGCCGTTTGCTTCTGCGGCGTCGATCTTGCACGAGCTGCCACCAGGAGAGGATTATTTCGAAGAAGAGTCGGAATCGGAGGAAGAGTAGACGACGGCCAAAAAAATATAATAAACTTTTAAACGATCTCATTGTTTTTTTAACTAAAACAAAACTTCTTTTTACCCATCCTCTGCACTGGCGTCAGTCTTGGCTTTTTTTGTCGGTGGCTCAGGACTGTCGGCGTCCTCTGTCGCAGCCGCTGCCGCCACGGGGGCTGCGGGAGGCACTACAGGGCGCGCAAGGCCCTGCAATGCCCGCCCGGCCTGCTCAATCATGCTCGTCGGCACTTCCTTGTACGCGACACCATAGGTCCCTACGCAAAGCACACCCGACTTTACGTTGGTCGAAGTTTCATAACTCTGATTGAACAAAAAATGCGCCACAGCGGCCTGGATCATATAACGGTTCATCGGAAGATCGGGCCATTGGCAAAAATCAGCGCCGCGCATTCTAGCAGTTTTCGCTGTCGCACGATCCCACGGGCTTTGACTTTTTTTGAGTTCTATCAAAACAACGTCCTGCGTCTTGGTGTCGCGCCAGACCTGGTCTATGTGTGTGCACAAGTCCAGGGACCAATTGTGCACGGCTACTTGAGCGCCAAGTGGCTCGCCGAAGCGGCTGAAGAGGAAGGAGAGCGCGCTGGCGGCGAGGGGGTGCACGCAGTGCAGAGTGTCGGGGTCCAGGTCGACGCCCGTGCAGGCCTTGAGGCTGCGGCAGAAGCTCTGTTTCTGCTGCGGCGGCGCCCCTGCCCAAACGCTGTAATTTTTCTTAAAGATGGTGCCCTTAAGCACGGGAGGCCGCAGGCCCGTGGCTATCTCGGTGAAGGCGGTGAGCTGGCAGTCTACAGCGAGGCCGTTCCCTGCACAGACGATCAAGAGAAAAAGGGGACAACAAAAAGCTCGGGCGGACAGTTAAGCGACAAACAAAAGAAAAAAGACAGTGCAGACCTTGGCCAAACCAGGGGGCCTGGATGTGCCTGGCGGAGTTCCGCTTCTGCGTGACAGAGGCGGCGCGTTCTTCCCATTGGGCGTACACGTTCTGTTTGGGTTTAATGGTTTTGTGACTGAACTTGGGGTCCTTCTGCCACGTGCGCCTCGAGCCACGTGTGCACGCCCGCGAGCGCGCGGCCGCGGAACGAGGGCACGAAGGTCGGCGGCAGTTGCTTGATGTGGTGCGTGACGTCGGGGTCGAGCGCGCGCCAGGGAGGTTTTGGCCTCTTCTTCTTGGTCATGCTGCAGTTCTTGGCGTTTTTGCTCTTTTGAACGAAATATAAAAAAAAGGAAGAACGAGGGGTAGAAAATAAAGCAAAGAAGAAGAAAAAAAAACAGATTCGGGAAAGGAAAAGGAAAAAGGGGCACAGCCCCCCTTCCCCCCCCCCAAAAAAAAAGAAGTGAGAGCACGGAAATGCTAGAGAGATTGCCCCCCTCCCCTCCCCGCAAGTTTCTGTGTGGCGCCAAATCTGCGCGTTGCCCCCCCCTCCCCCACCCCTTGCTCTCCATCCCCGCCTAAAATCAATCTTGGTTTACAATTTTTTGTTTTAAAAAAAGAACGAGTTATCCCATAGATCTTCTAGTTCATTGGCAGGAAAAGATTGCGTGTCAACTTGCAAACCGGGCCTGGCCTGCCTGAGCCGCTGCAGCATTTCTGCTGGCGGAATTTGGCACTCGCTCATCTTAATTGTTCGCAACGCTCGGCAGTGCTTGAGCTCGGCCACGTCTCCGCCGAAATAGCACCAAGAAAATTCTAGTTTTTGCAGCACGTGACACTGCTTTATTTCGGAGAGCGTCAAGCTGGTTATGTTGTAAGACCCTAACACTAGCCGTTGTAGGCCCGCGCAGCCCGCAAGTCCCGTAGGAGTTTTCCTGTTGAGCACTCCGGTGGTTAAGGGCCCACAGCGCCACAGCTTCAAAGTGCGAAGCGAGCGGCATGCGTGCAGTGCCTTGAGGTTGGCGAATCGATTGGCTTGTCCCAATCGCAGTTCTTGGAGCGCGGGGCAGCGCTGCAATTTAGCCAAGCCCCGCAGGGTGAGGCCTGGACATCTGGACAGACACAGGGCCTGCAGGCCCGGCCAGCCGGACAGTTCGTCCAGCAGCTCATCCGACGCGTCGGGATCCAGAGCCAGCTTGAGCTTCGTGAGGCCCTTGTCCAGTGAACGTACGGCGGCTGGTGCGAGGGGCCTAAAGTCGAGCAAGTCCAGCTCCTGCAGTTTCGTGAGCGAAGGCAGGAGCTGGAACACGTTCGTAGCTCCGACCAAGTCGCGCAAGGCCAGCCCCGTGATCGGTAGGTCTTGCAGGCTGGAGCCCGTGATTTGGTGGCAAGAGACTAGGTAGAGTTTCTGGAGTTTCGGCATGGAGCGTAGATGTTTCAGCCCGTGGTCTGTAATTACACGACAATCGTGCAGCGCCAGGTTCTGTAGTTGCTGCAGTTCCTGCAGGTTCCGGAGGTTTTCGTCGTGGACTCTTTGGCTCGAAATCACGAGCGTCCGGAGGGTCTGGGTGTGCTGACTATCTTTCAGAGACAGACAGATGTTGATGGTGCCCCTGGCCACTAGGTTGTGGATACAGCCAAACTCGTCCAGGGCCTTGCTTTCTTGCCACAACCGGTCAGAGTACCATTCGCCCTCCAGGACCAAGGTTTCTACCGTGACGGTTTTTAGGGAGTACTGAACTAACCATTCGGCAAAGATGGGGGTATCACTTTTTCCGAAATTTTTCCAAGATTTTTAGCAACTTTCAGAAAACTTGTGCAAATGAAGGGAAATTCAGTATTTAGTTGCAGAACATAATAAAATGATATTAAAACATGTTTTTATTAATAGTCAACCACTTAGACTTCACCTCCGGAGGTGGACAGAAACCGGTCTGACACCTAATTTTTCCACTTTTTTTTCATGCCTGCGACGACAAGACTATGCTGGAAACAAGCGACAAAAATGCACAGCTTGGTTTTTTTGCTTTGTTTTATTTGTTTTTAGTATTTTCCTACATTATGAGCTGCTTTTACTTCAAAAAATCCCTGCCGCCGCTGTGATAGGGGATTCACGTGGGTAGTGGAAGGGGGAGGGGGGGGGGTGGTTGTGTGATGTGAAGGTTGCAGTATTTCCTTGATTAGAATGTATTTCAAGGCTACATTAATGGGTCGTTGTCGTCAGAGCTATCAGAGCTACCGACATCTGCTGGCCACTCACACAATTGGCATTTGTCTCCACCTTCAGCGTTATGGATCTTACAGGAAGGGCAATCCCACGGATTGGGGCCTGGCTGATTTGCGCCTTGCACCTGACTGTTCCTGCGTTGAGATTGCATCGCCCGCTTGGAATCAGCTGAATTTCGCGCACGCTTGCGTCCGCGTTGACCTGCTGCTCGACGCGCGCGGCGACGTCCGCGCTGACGGCTTGGTTGGCGTCCTCGTGGCGGCACAGTTGAGTCTGAGACACCTACAGTAAATAATAACGAAATGCGACCAGTGTTGCAGATATAGCATACACTAGTACCGTTTTCTTCTTCCTCTGAGCTAGAAGAAGAGTTGTCTGTGCTAGTAGTAGAAGAAGAGTTCTCAGATAGCGCGGGTTCAGCACCAGCTAGTTTGGCATCCACTTCTTCTTCTAAGTTGCAGCGGCAGATTTGAAAATGGTTCCATGCTGAGTCAACAAGCTGCGCCTTTTTAAACTGCTTCCGGTCGGCATCTTGCGTTGCAACACCGTGCATTCTGAGCCAGTCCTTTAGTTCCTTGACTACCATTTGGCTGGATGCAAACGCTTGCTTGTCTTGAAACGATGTAAGTAAAATGAAAACTTTGCGCCACGGATGCTCAACATTTCCAAAAGCCAAGTCCTGCTCCCTCTTTTCTTCCTCAGTAAGCTCCTGTGCACCGCGCCATCGTGGGTGAGCGGGAGCCTTTCCCTCGTTAACAAAATATGTGCGTGGTAAAGAAAGAAGCTCGTCAGGTGTCAAATGGGTAAGAGCGTTTATCTTTTCTTTACGGTTAGGAGGCAACTCCATCCAATTCATCGGCAGCTCATCAACCAGTCGGAATTCTGCTTTGTATTTTCCACACTTCATATGAGCAGGGCGTCCGGGCAAACCACCGTCGAAGTAGTCGCCATCAATTTCGATTCTTGTCAGGTTTCCAGCCGCCAACATCTCCTCCACATGCGCAGTCTCGTCCGGCTCTAGGTACTTGCTCAAAGATCGAATATCCTTTTTCAAACGTGGGTTGACGAAGTATCCCACAGGAAGCTTGCGAGGCATATCAGCCGCTGCAATACATCCAACGCCCCGGTATTGCAATATATACAACACATGCACGTGAGGTGGGGGGGGGGGGGAGGGAAGGGAATAATATAATACAATACCGGGGCGCTGAATGAACAGTTTCACTGATGCTCCTTGGGGATTATCCTTCTCTCCATGAAATTCCTCCTGTGCGTCTCCCATTGTTTTGAAATCCGCAGTCGGTAACTGATCAGGATCCTCGTTCTTGGTGATGCGCCAGGCCAGAGGCCTGTTGTAATTCTTGAAGCTTTTGTTCATACATGGACTGAAATACGTCATCCAGTCGTAATTACATGCAAGAACAACCAACACAAAGGTCGATCTTTGTTTTTTGAAAGCAAGGATAAGTTTTAACAAAGCTTGAGCGATATTGGTTGTGAGGAAGGTGCTCTTCCACCCAATATCCATCACTCTGAATGACTGATCATTCCCGTCATGGCCGTGCCCAGGTGGCTTGCGATGAGATTCTACTTGCCAACGGATACCACGGTCGACAACATTAAGCCCGATAAAGCCTAGCATAGCCCACGCAGTGTTATCACCGGCGCCGTCCCACTCCAGGAATAACTTCCAAGCTTGCATAGTGCGAGGATGCCAAAGCTCCCAATGCAAAAGTGATGCAAGCATGGTGATATTACTGTTCACGCCATGCTCCACTGCGCCTTCCAGGTACGTGAAAATAAAGTTAGTATCGGTAGTGTAACAAGTGTTGATACCGACACACAGGCGAAAGACCATTTTCCCTTTAAAGTCTTTAGCAGCACGGCGACAAGATGGAATCCGCACAGGCGGCTTCATATCTGCAGATATAACAGTAGCATGGAGATCTTCTTGCGCACCCTTCTTGCGTTGCATGCTCGCTACACGGCACGTTCTGTGAATTTTGTGATGAAGGCGGCTCTGGCGGCGCCAAGTCTGAGCTGCTGTGTCACTCAGGAAACCTCGGGCATGCCGAACCGCAAGCCTCGTGCAGATGTCGCATTTGGAAAAGTCTCCCGCTGCAGCACAAAGATGTAGTGAGTAATGATGAATGCTATGCTATGCTAACGATTCAAACATCAATCAATTATATGCATATTACCTCGTACAAACTTGACGTTTGAGAAATCCGCTTTCCAAACTTTGTTGATTGTGTTGTCTGTTGGAGGCTTATCAGGATTCACTCTCTTAGAAGTTCCGTACCGTAGACACACTTCTTTCCAGTTGTCCCGAACATACTTTTGCACTCCGGCGTCCTCAGCCATTTCTTGTAGCCTCCATACACCGTCGCTACATATCTCGGGATGACTGTTTGCGAATTTTTCACATAGCAAAATTGCAACAAGATCTTCTGTTTCGGGAATTGCGGTTGACTTTCTGGCAAAGACCTTCGTGTTGTTGGCAAGAAGCTTGTGTGCTCGAGATAAAACTGCGTCGCTGATGCCGTGGATGCGCTGCCAAGCTGTTCTGCAGACAGCCTCCGTTAGGTACATATATTGAAACGAACCAATTTTAGTTTGGAAGGATTCAAGCTGAGCAGCTGTCCACGTGTAAAGCTCACTTAGTGACGATGCTGCGTTCTTCGCTCGCGTGTGTAGCACATCGCGCGTGTCGATGAATGAGTAACACTTCCACTTTTGACAGCAAACAGACTTCACTTCTCTATCCAGGTCTGCGAAGGTTATCCCCAACAACTTCTTGAGCGCTTCCTGTCTCTGTAACTTCACGTTTCCTTTGGTGCGGTGTTTCATTTTGTAGGGGCGAGTGGGATTTTTGCGTGCTCGTTGTACAGGAAGTGGTGACAATTTCATCAGGTCACATAACAGCTCATTTGATTCCATCAGCTCGTTGTAGTTGCCCAGAATACTAGATTCCGCACCAACATATTCGTCGTCGACCAGAGGGGGGAGCCTAGTATCGCTAGGATCGGTAGGTTCACGGTAGCACTTCGAATCATTATCCGAATCGCCTTCGTCAACGCTCTAAACAAACCACAATAGCTACCAACTTTCGCAAGCAAGCAAAAGAGAAAGAGAATTACCAAAGATCCAGTAGGAACAAAAAGTCTCCCACTATTATCTTTGAACTTGACCGGACTACTCTGCGGCTCCTCCCTCTGGTCCACGTCAGTATCGATGTCAGAACCAAGTACCTGTAAATAAATCAAATAAGAAGCTACCTAGTGATTGATTTTATTTATTTATTACCTTCGTATTACTAGAGCTTGATTTTTCCAGCACAACTGTAACGCTAGAGCTCGCCCTTCGCAGAAGAGTATTCTGACTTTCTGCAGCTGAAACAGAAGTAACGCTGTTGAGCAACTTCATTTTCTGCTCTGTTGACATAGATAAAGATCTTGACACCGGCTGCGAAGTTGCGCATCCATCGGAAGTAACACTACTAACCGTGCTCAAAAGCGCAAGCTTCTCTTCGTGCGTCAATGACACTAACTTCAAAGGAATAGGATGCTCTTGCTCAGGAACAATGAAACACACATGGCCAATGTCCGTCTCGTACAAAAATACCGGAATTTTAGCGCGTTGCTTGGCAGCTTCTTTCAGCCAGTGCGGGTATGCATCGCTCGGTAGCGTAGTGATGCTTAAATCCGGATTCGGCGCATAATTGAGCAAAATCTCTTCATCTTTGCCTATTGCAGTGCTCACCGTGACGATTGGAGTCCCCTTGCTGATCTGGAAAAGAATGCACGTAACAATCATGTATGTATGATGTATACGCATGTATATATGTAATAATGCATGTGCATTTGCATGTTTTTTTATTTTATGTATGGCGACTGTCACATTACTAGTTACGCATGTGAATTGTAGCAATTTTCATATATGATGTACTGGTTATTAATTTACCTTCACGTTAGGTCGGGGAGTATCGTCAAGCTTCTCAGGACTCGAGTTGAATCCTTTTGATGAAGAATTTATTAGATGCAAAGCATTTCTGCTTGAAGGGGAAATAAAGTGAATGGGATGCATGCCAGTTTGAAGTAAGTTCCCAATTTTCATAGTAAAATGCTCTGATAAAGCAGTACTACGATCAAGATTCAGAGCACGTCCGCCCGCTTCCAGGATCCCAAGCTCGAAGGAAGGAGGAAGGTATATACTGGCAAAAACTCCGTAACCACCATCGCGGTGGGCCACGTAAATCGGCGCTTTGGCAGCCCTCAGCATGCCTAGAGAGAGAGAGAGAGAGGGAGACATTAATGTTTGTGTCTTTGTCTCTCTCTCTCTCTCTCTCTCTATCTCTCTCTTTTTCAGCGACAACAGCGACAACAGCAACAGCAACAGCAGCAACAGCGATAACAGCGACAACAGCAACAGCAACAGCAACAGTAGTTTTGTTAGGTGAGTGCACCAAACATCATGCCCCCCCCCCCCAGCATGAGCACCACCAGCAGAGTAAGGCATGGTTTGTGTGAACAAAATTTTTTCAGGAAGCGAGAGTGGAAGGGGAGCTAGCCCCAGTCATGATGTTGATGCTGATATTTAGTTTACTTAATAGGAGCAAGTAGTTTTGTTAGGTGAGTGCACCAAACATCATGCAACCCCCCCCCCCCCCCAGCATGAGCACCACCAGCATGGGACACTCCCTTTACCCTCCTGATAACTCGCGCTAGTTGGCTTGAAATAGGTTTAAAAAATGAACTTACATCAAATGCGAATTACGCAATCAAAGTAACGAAGTAAGTTCATTCTTTAATGCCATGTGCAGCACAGGGCCACCCCCCCCCCACCCCCGCATTTTCGCACGTCACTGTCTGACTAGGCCATGGCTTGTGGGAACCAGGAGGAATTGGGAGCTCATATTTGCACTGTAGGTAGCCACAGCATCGATCTTGATGCTGGTGTAATGTTTTTGGAATTCAGATAAATATTGAAGTTGGGGGAGTGTCCCATGTGTGACCCCCCCCCCCCCACATTTTTTAAGTGTTGACAAAAGTTTGTGCAGAGCTTTCTCCACAGACCATCTTGTACGTAACAAAAGAAATGGATTCCCGCCTAATCTGGTCTATGTAATAGGCGGGAATGCTGTTACATCTTCTCAAAATACTTTCCTCGTAATACAAACTCTGCACAAACTTTTGTAAAAAATCAAGTCATAGACATAGGTTTATCAAACTGCTCGCTTGTGGCAAATAGATTCAGTTGGGTTGTCAAATATTAGGAATTAATATGTATGGCTTCAACAAACATTTGACTGTAGCTTATCTTACCGTATCACTTGATTTGTGAGGAGGCAGGGAGGAATTTCAACAATCATGGAGGTTGATGTTGACAAAAATTTGTGCAGATTTTTCTACACAGACCGTTTAGTACATAAAAAAATAAATGCATTCCCGCCTATCCTGGTCTACGGAATAGGCGGGAACGCTGCTACATCTTCTCAAACTATTCTCCTCTCAATACAAACTCTGCACAAATTTTTGTAAAAAAACCAAGTCATAAGCATAGGTTTATCGAACTAGTACAACTCCTACTCTGCACAGTTTCCATTAGAGATATAAATGGCATGGGTTTACATTATAGTACTGTATTGCTTTTTACCTTCTCCAGACTGCGGCCACAATAAATGCAGTAGATAGGCAAGGAATTGCAAGTATCATGGAGGTTGGTGTTGACAAATTTTTGTGCAGATTTTTCTACACAGACCGTTTAGTACATAAAAAAATAAATGCATTCCCGCCTATCCTGGTCTATGGAATAGGCGGGAATGCTGTTACATCTTCTCAAACTACTCTCCTCTCAATACAAACTCTGCATAAACTCTTGTAAACAACACCTACCCTTCAGCGTTTTTGAACGTACATTTTTGACCGGA
>WBZZ01004922.1:195000-246585 GCA_019918135.1 Paulinella micropora
TCCACCTCCGGAGGTGAAGTCTAAGTGGTTGACTATTAATAAAAACATGTTTAATATCATTTTATTATGTTCTGCAACTAAATACTGAATTTCCCTTCATTTGCACAAGTTTTCTGAAAGTTGCTAAAAATCTTGGAAAATTTTCGGAAAAAGTGATACCCCCATCTTTGCCGAATGGTTAGTTAAACTCCACGTCACCCACGGCCAGCGCCTCGCGGCGGGCGAAAGGGAGCGGGCCGAGCAGCGCCGCCAGCTGCCGCTCGCGGCTGTCCACGACCAGGACGCAGGCGGCGGGCGGCAGCGGGCCCGGGGACAAGCGCGCCAGTTCGGCCGCCGCTTCCTCCCGGTAGTGTTCGACCGCGCTGGTGGCCACCCCGGGCAGGTGCTGCGCCTGGACGACCGCGGCCTGCCAGCCCGTCTGCAGCAGGAACTGGTGCCAGAAGGCCGTCTTGGGCTCCGTGCCGCAGGCCGAGCCCTGCCGCAGCCAGCGCCCCAGCCCGGCACGCGCGCTCGCCGGGCAGTACGAGAGGGCCAGCTCGGCCGTCGCGGCCGCGGCCGCACTGCCCGGCAGCGGGGCACGCTCGGCTCCCGCGCCGTCCGGGAGCAGCGGGGCAGGCCCGGCGGCTCCCGCGCCTGGTGGCGGCGGCAGCGGGACACGCTCGGCGGCTGCAGCGTCTGGGGGCGTCGTCAGCATCGGGGGCGCGCTGGGTGGTGCCAGGACCGACCTAATGTGTCCTGGAGCAGGAACTCGGGGGAGGGGGCGCCGGGCGGGCTCGCGGCGGACCAGGGGTGGCCGGGGCGGGGGCCGCCTTCCCTCTCCCGCCTCCTCTGGGCCGCCGCCGGGGCCCCGGCAGGGAGGGGGCATGGAAGGGGCGGAGGCAGGAGGATCACCTCCTCTCCCCCGTCGTGCCTCCCCTCCCCTTCCCGCGTTCGACCGCCTGGGCCACGCCGGGCGCGGCCGGAGGTACCTAGTCAAAGAGCAACACCACCGAGCCCGGTGCTACTCCCGTGCCTTTACGCTTAGCCGCTTCCATGCAAGACTACTGTACTGGTTGCCAGAAAGATGTGGCCCAGGACCGGACGGGCGAATGGTTCATGCGTATCCTCTCGCTGGTGGAGGCCTGTGTGTACGGCTGGTTTGCCAAGCTGGCGTTCGTGGACCTCGCGGACGCCTTTCCCGACCAAGCCTTCGTCAAGACCGTGCAAGCCCTCGTGCTGCTGGAAATCATCCTGATTGGGCTGCACTTAGTGTGTACCCTGGGGTGCTGCCTGGCCAAGGGAGCCACTCGTGAGGGCTTCAGCGCGGTGGGGACCGACGAAACCGAGGAGGACAGAGCGACGACGACGCGGAGGGCGCCGGTGCTGGGGGTACCGGCCGAGCTCGTCTGGGAGCCCAATGTCCTGCGCGCGCTGCGTTGGGCACTGTCCTCGACGTTGGCAGCAGTGGTGGTGTACCAAGTCCTGGCTAGCCCTAGCCCGGCTAGCCAGGCCTGTGTCATCTTAGCCGGTGTCTTCGGGGCCCTGCTGTTCGCTTCTGCCTTGCTGGTCGCGTGGAGCACCCCGACCACAGCCACTCGTCGCGAACGCAGGGCCTCTGCTCCCCGGGCTGCGCTTCCATGGTCCTGAGCGGCTGTGCCTTCGCGCAGACCATCAGTCTGCTGGTCTTTTATACTACTAATACCGAGCAGGCACTGCGGTGGGTGAACGTGGCGTTCTGGGGTCCCGTCTGGTGGTACTGGACGGTGGTCTGCGGACTGTTAATATTGTGGGCCCTGGCCGGTGTCATATTCAGCGGCGACGAGGCGGCGGGCTATCACTGCTACACCTGTTGGCCGTCCTACGACTGCATGCACCCTTGCAGCGAAAAGGTCCTCCCGGTGTGGAGAGAGGCCCTGGCGCACTACTCGCTCCTGTCGTGGTGCGCCTTCGTAGGCAACGTGCTGGTGGTGGGCATGCTCTGCAGTGCCCTGTAGGCCCTCCCTCCCCCCGCCCCGGCACGCCAACCAGCGGGCCAGCGCCCGCCTGGCCGAGGACGGCGCTAGGCCGGGGCCGGGGCCGGGGGTAAGGAGAAGGGAAGGGGGCCGGGAGAAGGGAAGGGAAGGGGGCGGAGGGCCGGGGGCGGAGGGAGCGTGCCGGGAGGCGGGCCGGGAGCGGGGAGGAGCGTGCCGGGGGGGCCGGGGGGCGAGGGGGGGGGGGGGGAGCGTGCCGGGGGCGGGCCGAGGGGCGGGCCGGAGGGCCTTCCCCTCCGCTCCCCTCGCGCCCGGGCCGGCCAAAAAACCGCTGTGTGAGCTACGATGCAAGACCTGGCGGCGGGCCTAGCGGACCACGGGCTGCGGGCGGCCGGGGAGGCGGGAGAACGGAGGCCACCGGGCCTCAAGCGCACCAAGCTGACGCCGGAGATGGACCTGGCCTGGTTCGAGGACCAGGTGTTCTCGCACCTGATGGCGGCCTTCCGGCTGGTCACGGACGAGAGGGGCGTCAGCACGCTGGGGCGGGCGGTGGAGTGTACTTACATCACGGTCGCCCGGCGCAAACAGGAGCACCGGGGGCGACCGGGGGGGCCGGGCCCCAAGGCGGCCCAGAGCAGTGTCGTCACTCTGCAGGTCCGCTTCTTCGGCGCCGGCCACCACGATACGCAGACCGGGGCCAGGATGGACTTTACGGAGGAGGCGTTGCTCCGGCGGCGGCGCCAGGACTGGTCACGGCAGGGGCTGGCGGTGCTAGGGCTCCAGACCTACCCTTTCAGCCCCCTGACCACGCGAGGCGAAGGCTTCCTGCGGCAGTGGAAAGAGCTGGCCCGGCGCCACTGCATCCACCAATCCCCCTTCCGGGAGTTTGTGGAGGATATCTTTGCCCGCTGGCGCCGCAAGTGCCTGTTCCCCGTCGCAACCTCACGGGTCTGGCACCTGAGTGAGGAGGAGGGCTGCCGCCTGCCGCCCGCGCCGGGGCCGTGGCCGGCCAGAAAGGGGCGGGGCAAGCCAGCTCCGCGCCGGGGCCCGGAGTTGGCCCCCCGGGACGGGCCGACCGGGGCGCGGTGGGGGCCGACGGCGGGGGCGCCGCCTGGCCGCGGGACGGTCTCTGCTTCTCCGCCGATAGCTTGGCCTGGGACAAGGAGATGCCGGCCACGCTCTGGGACCAGGGCGGGCACGAAGCCCCCGCGGGCTGCGCGGACGTGCACCAGAGTGTGTCGGAGGCCTGGACGCAGATCTTGGCCCTGGCCGAGCCGCTGGAAGAAGCCGGGCGGCGCGTGAGTTGAGCTGGGCCGCGCGGTAATTAAAAGAGAGAGCGAGCACCTAATTTCGTGGCGTCGGACCCCGGAGACCCCGGAGACCCCCGTCGTGGCGTTTGGGCTTTTTAATGGCGGCCGGCCCGGAGACCCCGGGACAGGGAGAAACACACGCACACACACACACACACACGGAGAGAGAGAGGGGGTACGGGGCGCCGCGGCTGTCCCCCTAGCTGGCGGCCCTCCCGGGGGGGGGGGGAGAGACCCCCCTGGCTAGCCCGCGAGATCCTCCAGCTGTATGCCGGGCCCTTCTGGCCTGGGGTAGGCGGGGGAGTGCTCCTCGATCTCCTGCACCTCGTACACGCGGCACCAGCGCAGAGAACGGTCGTTCCAGCAAAGGTGGACGCAGCCGGGCTCCGTCGCCAAGCTAGCGGGAGCCCCGGCCGGGGGTGGCTGTTCGTTGCGCGGGGAGGGCGCCGCCGGCCCGGTGGGCTCGTCGTCGGGGTCAGGTAGTGCGAGCGGCGGGGCGCGGCCACGCCGGCGCCGCCGGGCCAGCAGAGCTAGCGCCCCCGCTAGGCCCACCAAGAGGGCCGCGAGGTAGGGCCTCGCCGGGCCGGCAGGCCCCGCGCGGTACCACTCGCCCGCGTCAGGCAGCCCCGTGCCCCATTCTTCCCACAACGACACCAACAGCGCCAGGCACTTAAAGCACTGCAGGTACCACGTCGCGAGTACGCCGGGCCACGCCCAGTAGTCGCCGGTAGGGCTGGCCCCGCCCTCGGCCGGCGCTTCTTCCGGTCCTTGAGTGCGCATGCAGAGTGCGGTGCTGCTAGCAGGAGCCCTTTCTGGCACACACGCGCCGGGCGCCCCGGCGGACCGCCCCCCTGTCCTGGGCGGGGCAGGGCGGGGGGAAGGGGGGAGGAGGCCAGCCCTCCCCCGGCGCAGCGCACGGCTGGGGGGGAGGAGGCAGGGGGGCAGGGGGGGGAGAGTGCGTCGTGCCGGGCGCGGCCGCCCGGGCGCGGGGGCCGGCGGGCCGTGCCGCCCCCCGGGGGCTGCTCCTCTGGCCCGCCGTGTTCCCCCGTGCCCGCGTTGTCGGCAACCGGAGCCCACGGGCGTCGGCGCACGCAAGACACACGAGACGGCCCCCCTCCCAGCACTTCTTGTCTCTCAGCCCCCCCTCCCTCGTGCCCCTCCCCGGTTCGGGGGCCGGTTTTGTTTCCGCCACTCTGCGCCGGTCAGTCACCACGCACCAAAAGGTGCGGGCAGAGCAGCCCCTCTTAGCAGGGGAGCCCGGGCCGGAACAGTCTACCTAGTAAGGACGAAGCAGCCCCAGGCCGCGAGAGGTTGGAGCACCGGCTACGCGTGTGTGTGCAGGGAAGCCTCACAGTTTGGTCTTGGCCAAGAAAAGGTTTTTAATAGACTCTCGCGAAGTGTTGGAGGAGGAGGCTAAACTAAACAAGAACTAGCAGACACATTGGGCCGGAAACTCGCGTCTAGCCCGGGCAAAGAAAGTCTGGTGTGGCCTAGTAAAAAACTCTCAGTCCGAGTTTGCAGTGTGCCCGCAAGGGCAGCCGCTGGTTTCTTCGGGGTGCCGCCACTCGCTGCAGGCAAGGCCTTCGCAAGCGTAGAGCTGGCATCTGTCGCAATCGCTCCTGTCCGCGAAGCCTTGGAAGGTCTCGGCGATCGCCCGTGCGCCCACTAGCCCGCGGAGCAGCTTCTGGCACACGGCCCTGAGCTCTGCCGGTTGCTTCGCCTTGTTCACTTGTTCCACCAAGAGAGCGAGCTCTTCTTCTTCGCTGCAATGGTCCTCGTAAAAAATCATGCATTCGTCGCGCTGAGCGCACCACTCCGGGTTAAGCGCGTTTTTGCCTCGCCTGACAAGCTCGAAAGGTTCGGCGTCGGCTGGCGCGGTCTTTTGCTTCTTGCTGCTGTTGGCAGTAGGGCTATTGGCAGTAGGGCTGTTGGCAGTAGGGCTGCTGACGGTGGCGTTCCTTTGGCTAGGCTTTGACATTTCGTGTGAGAGTGCATTGTGAGGGTGGTGTGTGCGACACAGTGGCCAGGAGAAGGGGGGGGCGCCGGGCGCGCGCCCTGTTCGGGCCGGCGGGCACGGGGGGCGCGCCGACCCCCACGCACACCCCCTCCCTACCTCGGCGAGCGGGATGCGAGGGGAAGGGGCGGCCCCCCTCCCGTGCACGCCCTTCCCCCGAGAGCGGGGTGAGAAAAGGGCGGCCGGCGTGCGCCAGGGGGGTGGCGCGTGCAGAGGAGGGTACACGCGCAAAGAAAGCCGGCCTGCGTTGCACTGCCACTGTTGCACGCGCACATGCCCCGACCCGTGCCGCGCCTGCGACAGCATAAGCCGACCTAGGACGTTCTGCTCTCCTCTCCCCTCCCCGCGCGACCCGGCACCGTCGGCACAACCGCGCCCCACCCGCTTCCTCCCGGCACGTGCAGAGTGTAGGCACAGGCAGCCCTCCGCGTAGCAAGTACGCAGCACGCACGCCCAACCAGGCATCTTCTCCTAAACTACCAGCAAGTTCTTGCAGGCGCTACGCCCAATGGCCCGAGACCACAGGGCCTCCTGTACCTCCCCCCGTGGCAACTGCCGGAAGCCGCGGGGCGTGTAGATCGTTTGCGTGTTCTGGTCAAACAGACAGAAGACCTTGGCTACAGACTTTCGCGCCCTCGGCAGCATAGGCAGCGCTACCTGAATTCGTTCCAGGGGTCCGTCACTAGAGGCAAATGACAGCCAGAGTTGGATGAACAGGGTGGATACCACCTGTTCGGGGCTGCTCGTGCCCAGGGCTATGGGCAGGACGTGGCGTCGTATGCCGCCCACCCACAACTCTTTCGCGCTGCGTAGTTGTGTTCGCCGTTCCTCGGCGCTCCGCAGCCAATGGAATGCAATGTGCCTACCCCAGTCTCTGTCTTGAGTGGCAACATCGCTAACGTAAACATGCCCCAGGTTTGGCACGTACCACACGTCTGTCTTGCGAAAAATAAACTCATCCTCGAGATAAAGCTGCTTCATCTCCCAGTCCCGGCCAGACGGCAACCAGCGAAGCAGGTGCTCGAAACCCTGCCCCTGTATTTTGATCAGCACCTTGTACATTTCACGGAGCAGGCTAGGCACCTTGACCGCGCAGTAGTTATCTGGGCAGCGCTCGTAGGCCCGGGGGGGGGCTGCCACCTCCTCCTGCCAAGCCTGCTGCTTGAGCCACTCCCGCTCCCTGAGCCGTATTAGCTGATCCCGCTGCTTGAGTAGCTCCCAATTAGCTTTTGCTTGCTCTAGTTTGGCTTGGTCCGTCTCGGGTTGGAGCCACTGGAGCTGAGGATAGCGGTCGGCATCAGGAGGGATGTCTCTGAAGAAACCCTTCAATGACTTCCGCCAAGCTACGAAAAGCGGAGGAACATAGAGCTCGTCAAGCTTGCGTTCTGCTTGCGGGCTTTGGTGAAGCCTTTGGCAATAGGTGACAGACGCCGAAAAAACATGCCAGAACACGATTTCTTTGGCTGCCACCTCGGCCCAGAAGGTTTGGTGCTCTTCCTCACCCCGCACCAGCAGCCGGGCTGGATTGGCGTTGGGTGCGGCTAGGGTCAGATCTTGCAGACAGCTCGGGCAGGGCGCCCCGGCCGCTTGGGCAATGTACGCAACGACGCCAACGGCCTAAACAGAACAAAGAAGAAGGGCGGGGATGGGAGGGGAAGAAGCTGGGATGACCCCCCCCCCCCCTTCGGGCGATTACTTAGCAACCGCTGCTGTATCCTGTTCGTCTGTGTGTGCGGAAAGGGGTGTGTTTTCAGGCTGTTTTGCCGTTCGCGGAGAACGGGAGGGGCTTGGGTGCAGCTGCGCTAGCCTTTTGATTCAGAGCTGTCGTTGGCGTTGTCCTTTGTTACGCTAGCCAGGCGGTCCGATCGGCACTGACTCTCTCCCTGCTCCGCCTTACGACCGGCACTGGAAGAGGAAAGGAGCGCCCCCCCTGCCCCTTCCCCCCCCCTCCTCTCCCTTCCCCCCGACCTGTTACGCGTTTCCTCTCCTCCCCGGCCCGGGGGCACGCGGGCGGCGGGCGGAGAGGGCCGGACGGGGCGCGGGGCGGGCGGGGAGGCCGGCCCCGGGGCGGGCGTGCGTGGGGGGGGGTGGCCTCCCGCGGGTGCACCAGTAATGAAGCCGGGAGCTAGAGAGGCCTGTGCTGGTCCCTACCGCCGGGTGGACCCGCTGCAGCTACTTCTGATCTTGGTAGCCACTGCTTGCTGCGTCGAAGCTTTGCGCCCCTTTGTGGCGCTGGCCGGGGAGGTGTACTGGACCGTGGTCTGCTGGGCCTTGGTGGGCGGCGGCCTGCTGTTGCTGACTTATGCCTACGACCACTGGCACACGGCCACCTGAAAAGCGGCCGGCGTGGCGGAACCCGCAGGACCTGGGGCTGGCGGCGCTCACGGCCAGGGCCGAGCTCTGCTGCTACGCCGCGGCGCTGTTCCTGCTAGCCCTGGCCCCGCCGGCGTGGTCGGGCGCGCCGACGCGGGCCGCGCTGTACGCGCTGCTGGTCGGCGCCCTGGTGTCCGTGGGCGGGCGGGCGGCGGTGCTGGGCGTGCTGCGGCTGCTGGCGACGGAAGGCGTGCCGGACCCCCTGGGCGTCGAGTGGGGCGCGCGCCTGGCGCTGTGGCATGCCGCGCTGCGCCAGGCGCACTGGTGCTGGTCGCAGGGCTGGGCGCTAGCGCTGGTGGGGCTGGCGGGCGGTGGCCAGGTCGGGGGGCAGTGGCCCCTGCTGGTGCTCGGCCTGCAGCTCGTCCTGTGCCTGTGGCTGGTGCCGGAGCGCGCGGGGGCGTGGTTCTGCGTGGGCGGCTGGGCCCTGCTGCACACGCTGGCCTGGGCGCTGGCGGCGGTCGAGGCCCACGGGCGCGCGGGCGCCCTGTGCTGGTACCGGGCGGCGGCGCTAGTCCCGGTGCTCGCCGCCCTGGTGTGGGTGGTGGCCCGCCCGGCCGAGGGGCCGGGCGCCTTTCGGCCCGTCCGTCTGCCACACGACGTGGCGTGGGCCCTGGCCACTACCCTCCCCGACGTGTGCTCCGCGTACCGGCTCCTGGCCTAGGCGGGCGGCCGGGCCTCGGCCGGCCCTGGTTGGCTTTGCAATGACGCCGCGGAGAGGAGGTCCTCCCCCCCACCCCGCGCCTTCTTCCCCCCCCCCCCCCCCCCCCTTATCCGCTACCGCCGGCCGGCCACGCCGGCGGACGGCCGGCCCAGGCTTGGGGCGGCCCGGCACAAGGGCTGCCCGGCCCCCTTTGCGCCCAGCGAGAGGCACCCGCTCTGGGCCCTGCAGTCCTTTCTGTTGCTGTCTGTCCTCGGCTGCCGAATGTCTGAGTTGTGGCGTTTTAGCGAATTTGGCCCGGTGGAGGACGATCAGTATATAACGTTTACGGAGATCGGCCGCAAAAAGCATGTCCTGCAGCACCGGGCGGCCAAGAAGGGAGCAGATCCCCGAAGGGACCCGGACGACCAGAGTGATTACCAAGACTCTATCTATGTCGGCAAGCCCATCGCTCTGCCCACTGCCTCATCGGCCGGGGTGCTGAGAATCTACCGGCACTTGATCTTTGGGATCGAAAACCACTTTAAGCACAGAGCCAAGATGGCCCCGGGGGCTAGCATGCTGCTCAAGGGCGACAGGCCCAAGTCGGACTACTTGAGCTGGACGACGCACCGCGCAGAGATACTAGCCCAAGAGGACGACCAGCCCATTGCCATGCCACCGACCAAGAAGATGAAGCATAGCACGCTGCCGTGGATGAAAAGCTTGGTGAACGCGGGCAACAAGAAGAACACCGACCGGCCCAGCCAAGTGATGCCCAACACGGAAGTGAGCGCGGCCGTGAGAGGCGGGGGCTTTAAAAACACGTTCCATGACCTAACACACCTCTTCCAAGAGCGCTCCAAGAGCGAATTCCTCATTTCTCACCCTCACCTGCTGCGCGCTATCTACGCTAACGTGGCCTGGGAGCTCTACGGCAACCATTCGCTCGTGGCCCGGCCGGTGTTTCTTAGCCGGGTTTTGGGTCATTCACTCGAGTACGAAAGCAAAGAAGAAGCGCTCGGCAATCTCAAGACACAACTTTTTTATGACAAGGTCAAGGTAGTGAGCAGGGCCGTGCCGTCCCTGTCGGAGCCGGACTTGCTCAGGATTGTGCAAGCCATTGTGGACCAGGGCGAAAGGCTGGCCTCGGACTACGCACGGGTCCTGGGCGAGCTCAAGTACGTGATCCCGCCCACGCTTAAACAGCTGCCCCGCGAGACCAAAGTCGAACGGTTACGCCGGCAGGCCGTGGAATTTTTCGCGGCACATTTGCAACACACGGCCAACGAACTGCGCCGGCCCAGTTTTTGGCGCGGAACGCTCGATTCCATTTTTTCCGTGAAGGCTTCCTACCGTTTCGCTAGTCATGCCGCTGCGGCCCTTGATACGGCTGATCCTACACCAGCCGCTCGGATCACGCGGTTTATGCAATTGTGCTAAGAGATTCAAGAATTAAAAAGCTCAGAACTCGACTTTTACTGAAAGTCGAAAGTGAAAAGAAGCAAGCAGATGAGCCACGCCAAACCATGCCGAGAAACCGGGGACGGGAGAATTTCGCTGATCGATTTTGCCGGGAAAACGTTTCCCTTTTTGACTCCTAGCCGTTGCGCGGAACGAATTCGTAGGCACCTTGTTCTGCACCCCTATCGCGTAACCAACGGTCACATTTCGAAATTCAAATTCCCGAAACAACGCGGCCAGCGCGCGGGCACGTGGGTCTGTACCCCAGAAGTGGCGGCCGAAGTGGTGGCGCAATTCACGACCGACTGGGGCTCACGGCGACGGGCACCGGCCAGGGTCCGTGACCAGCCCCTTGTACCAAGCGTCGCCGCTGTCGTGAGCGATCTGGAGGGCGTCCGCGACGGATTTGCAGTTCTTGCTGAGCTCGCTCCAGACACAACAAGCGTTCTCGAGCCTGGACTGGACGAGACAGTTGGTGCAGTTGCCGTTACCGAAGAAGAGACAATGCCTCCTTTCGAGCTCCTGACCCCTGTGCTGACTTACGAAGAGCAAGACGGGCAGGAAGAAAATGAACTTGGCAGCTTCCCAGAGCATTTCGCTTTTTAATTAAAAAAAGAAGATTTAAAAATCCGTAATGTACAGCGCCTTGTTGAAACGAGGCAGAAAACGGGCCGCCGTCTCTTCGGCCCCGGCCAGCCACAGGTAACTGGTCCACTTGCCGGCTTCCACCACCGGCCAGCCCGCGTCCTCGTAGGCTTGCCGGAAGCGGTAGGCCGGTATATAGGCCACGGCTATGACTGGTTCGCGGGTGGTCTTGGTCACAGGGAAAGATGTGCGGCCCATGCGTCTGCACGCGGCAAAGGGCGTGATTAGCCTGTGGCGGTTGTGATGCACAAAGCAGTAGTTGCAGTAGCCTTCGATGGCTTTTTTCTGGACGCAGTCGAAGCAAATATGCGCACTCTTGCGCGCCACGTCGCTGATGAGGCGCGGCAGCGACTTGGCGTTGAAGTCGAAAGTAGTGTTCAGGAACTTGTGCAAGCCGGCCAGCTCGCCGTTCTGCACCTTGCGCCGTTTCCACCGGCCGCGCGCGAACCGGTCCGTGTGCGTTTTCAGGTATCGGATCGTGTGCGCGACCTCGCCGACTCGGAGGTAAGACAGCACTTCCACCAAGAGGTCGGCCGGCAGCGCGGCTAGTAGCATCCTCCTTTCGTGTTAATGAAAAGGGGAAAGAACTTTTGTTTTTTCTTTAAGAGCTGTCGTAACCGTCGCCGGGCGGCCCACCACCTATGACGGGAGGGAGCGGCTTGAGCACGGTGCCGGCGTCCGTGTACATGAGATTGCTCTTGAACGGTGCAGCTTGCAGCTGGCTCTGCTGCGCAAAGCGCTCTGCCGCCAGCTTCTCGGCGTCTCGGGTTTGCTGGTCCAGCTTCTGGAGGATCTCCTTGTCTCGCTGGGCCATGCTTTTGCCGTCCTTTTTGAGGCGCTGTCTCGCGCGGTCGCCGTAGAATAACATCCGTTGCATCATTTCTCGCTCTTGGCGCGACATGCCCTTGAGCGAAGTCGGCAGCCAGCTCGGTGCGCGGTACGCCAGCTGTTTCAGACGTTCCTGCTTCTGGATGTCCGCGCGGCTCGGCTGCTTGGGCGGTTCAGGCCCTTTGAGGATGACCTCACCATCCGGCAGCGAAGCGGGTGCAAGCCAGGACTTATAGTTCAACTCCAGCCTGTCTAAATGCTCGTGGTAAATCATGGCAGCATGTCGTGTCCCCACGTTGCGCTCGTCCGTGCATTGAGCAAAGTGGGCCATAAACTCCTTTTTGGGAAAGAGCTGGCCGTAGTTTTCCCAGAGGTTGTTGAGAGTCCGCTGCACTTTTGAGTTAAACATAACACAATGAGATGTCTGTTCGCGCATAATGGGACTCACTGAGTTCCTGCCCGTCAAGTACTGCACCGCGATGAAGATTGTGATATTATAGTGTCGGTACGTGCCAAAAAAGTTCTGCATCCAGCGGTCGGTCGAGTCGATAATGCCAACCAGGTCGTCAAACACGATGAACGATGGCTCCAGGTACTTGTTCTCCAGGTAGCGCTTCTTGAGGTTCTCCACGTAGTTCTGCAAGATATCCATCCTGAACCCTTCGTAGATCTTGCAGTGCTGCTCGCTCGCAAAGTGGAACGAAAAGCTGTTCTTGAACTTGGTGCGAACCATGATCAGGCCGTACTGGAAAGGGTCCTTTTTGCGCGCGCACAGGCTGTACAGGAGCCATTTCAGGAAATGCGTCTTGCCGCGCTCCGATTTGCCCACTAGCACGAACAGCTGCCCCGCTCCCTTTTCGCGCGGGTAGAAAACTTCGATGTTCCGCTTGAACTCGGTCGGCTGCAGCTGCTCTGTTGGTTGCTGCTTCTTCCTCTTCTTCTTGCCCTTGTCTTTCTGCTTGTCGACATAGTCGAGTATCTTCTCTTCGATTGTCTTCTCGCCCAGCTGTTGTTCCGGCTCCGGCAGCCGTTCGACCGGGCCTTCCGCGGCCTGTTGCTGCTGCATCATTTTTTTAAAACTTCTCCTCGAATATTAAAAAAAGATGCCGCTAATCACCGACAGGACGCGCACGTTAATGGACCAGGCCGAACCAGCCAAGGCGGCAGTGAAGGCCGCGCTGGCTGCCAACAAGGCAAAGAAGCCCAAGAAGAAGAAGCCGGCGGACGTTGTCAAGAAGGGCAAGTGAGATTTTTTTAATTTTCATTGCGCAGATTTTGACAGACAGAAGGAAACATGAAGCCCTGGCGCAAGAGGCACGCCGGCCACGCTTTTACCAGCGATGCACCGCTCCCTTTCAAGAAGCAGCGCACCGGCTTTGTGGGCGGTGCTTCGGCCGAGATGGCGGCGAGGACCAGGCACATTATGAAATATGCCAACCCGCAGCTCTCGGCCGTACTGGACGCGGTCGCGCCAGCAGCAGCTGTGCCCGCTGCTGTCGGCACAGGCTCGCCAATCCCCACAGCTCCACCGCTGTCGGCGACCGGCACGGGCCCGTCGATCCCTGCCGCCCCGCCGCTACCGGCAACCGGCACGGGCCCGTCAATCCCCGCCGCGCCGCCACTACCGGCCGGAGCGGACGCGACGGCAGGCGCGAAAGCTGCATCGTCGCTGGACTCCGTCGACTCGGGACAGAAGCTCTGGGAGTTGGCGTCCAAAATGTCTGGCCGCCCAATCGAAGAGCTGAAAAAAGAAAAGGCAACAAACGCGATGCATGCAAAGTACGAAGAGCTGCGCCAACAACGAGATGACGGAGTCATCACAAAAGAGGAGTATTCCAAGAAGTTCAAGGAGGCGTACAAGGAATGGAGGCAAGAGACCATCAAGGCGACTTCGGACCCAATGGAGGCGCTGATGCAATCCGTCAAGGCCGGCAAGACGCTCAAGAAAGTCGTCAAAAAGGAAAAGGCAGCGCCGACAGACTCGATCGGTGCGATTAACCATGCAGTCAAGGCGGGTCCCAAGCTCAAGAAAGTCGACAAGGCGGCGCACGCGGCTGCTAAACAAGCGGCCGAAGAGAAAGAAAAGGCAGAGAAACCCACAGGGTTTGACCTGATCAAGAAGGGCCCCGCGCTCAAGAAAGCCGACGTGAAGACACAAGAAGCTATACACCAAGTAGCGGAGTGCCAAGCGAACAAGACTCCCAAACAAGAAGAGAAACTGAGGGCCTGGTCCCACAAGCTGGGCGAAGCGATAGCTGAGCTCGCGACGCAGATCGCGAAAGAGGAAGACCTTCATGGTAAGTCAGACGAGACGAAAGCCCTGGGAAAGAAAAAGGCCAGGCTGGTGGCCAGGAAGAAGATAATAGACGAAGGACTCAAGTGATTTTTTTTCCTGACAATCAGCAAACAAATATCGATGTTTGCTCCAAACTGTCCGTGGACCAGCACCCGGCCGGTAGTAGCCAGTTCTCACAAGAGGCCGGCCTGGCTGGACGAATCGCCTATGCCGAAGCGGCTCAAGCGACCGGAAAACCAGGGCCCCGTGGCTGTCTCTGCCAAGGCCCGCAACCTTATGCACTACGCAAACCCTGGCCTCGGCGCGGCCATGCAGCTGCTGGAGCCGGCGGAGGCAGCGCCGGCAATGATGGAACCAAAAAAAGCCGTGGAGCCGAAGAAGAAAGAGGAGGAGCCGAAGGAGAAAGAGGAGGGGCCGAAGGCTGCCGGGGAGAGTACGGAAGCGAAGGAGAAAGAGGAGGGACCGAAGGCTGCAGGGGAGACAGAGGAGTCAGAAAAGATGGACGAAGGAGAAGAGGAGGAGGAAGAGGACGAATCGGGCGCGACGGAGGAGGAAGAGGATGAGGCAGAACCCGAGAAGACGAAGGAGGACGAAGAAGAGCCGAAAAAGGCCGCGGAGACGAAGGAAGAGGACGAAGAGCCACCAAAGGCCGCGGAGACGAAGGAAGAGGACAAGGAGCCGAAGAAAGAAGGCCCGAAAGAGAGCGAGGACGGCCAAGTGGAGGAGGGCCAAGAAGAAGACGAGCCGCCCCCTCCTCCCGCCAAGAAGCCACACAAGAGCATGCCGCCGTACGTTACGCCACAAACCGTGACCGACGCGGCTGCTCTCCTCCAAGCTACTAAGGACACGCATATCGGCTCGTTTTTTGCTTCTCTGCTGGGCGGATCGGACCCGTTTACCAAATGGAAAGACAAACTGCTCGAGCCCACGGCCGGCGTCCTGGTTCCTAGCCCGGCACTAAACCTTGCTCTCTCCCGGCTGCAAGTAGCGCTCAACGAATCCAACCCTGACCCGATCGACGTGGCAGTGGCGATGCACCAGGCCACAGAGCTATACGAAGACGAAAAACACAAATACGAAGTGGCCAAGTTACACGCAGAGACCACCGCCACCCTCAAGAAGGCCGAGCAACAAAAGAAGCTCGCCGAAGCGGAGGCCAAGAAGGTGGAAGCCAAGAAGAAGCTCAACGAGTCAGCCAAAGAGAAGCTGGACACCGAAGGAGACTTGTTGGAAACCACCACCCAGGCCGCCAAGCAAGAGGCAGAGGCCAAGGTCCAAAGAGAAAAGGCCCAGGAGGAAATTGCAAATCTGGACAAATTGACGGCACAGGCAGCACAAGACGCCAAGGAGATGAGCGAGCTCAAGAGTAAAGTAGCTACGAAAGCCAACGCCGCCAAGCTACAGGAGGCCAAGAGCGCGATGCTTGCCCAGATTGACGCGGCCGAGAGCAAGTTCGCAGAGGCGGAACAAAAAGGGCTGATGTCCAAACAGCAAGTGATGCAAAAGAAACAAGAGCTGGCCAAACACAAGCAACAGGTCCTGACTATCAAGGTCGGAAAGGCGCTCGGCGCCAACAAGGTCGCCAGTGCGCTGGGCACGATCGCAGCCGTCGGCGGAGGGGTCGGCAGCTTGATCGGTGCTCTTGTTGGTGGCTCTGCTGATGTGGTCGGCACTGCGATTGGCAGTGCAGCCAACAGCGCTGCGCCGGGCCTTGGGGGTGGTATAGGCAACTTGGCGATAGGCGTGGGCAGCGTAGCAGGCGAAGGAGGCAAGCTACTTGGGGGCGCAGGGATGAAGCTCATAGAGGGCGCAGGTGGCTTGGCACTCGGCACGGGCAAGCTTCTGCTGACAGCAGGAGCCGTGACAACGGACACGGTGCAAGGCCTCCTGTCACACGCCATAGCCAGCGACTCGGGCCACGTGCCGCAGATCGAGTGGTCACCAGAGGCCAAATCCGAAGTGGCACAGGAGTTCAAGTACGGCAACATCAGCAATCTTCTCGGCACCAATGCCACTGCCGCGGACGCGGCACAGTGGATCTTGCGCGCCTTGCCTAACAACCTCACGGAGTTCCAGCAACAGAGAGCCAAGAGACTCGAGTTGGCTATCAAACAAAAAGACAATGAAGAAATACGGGAGGCATTGAACGATCTTAAGGGCGTCCTCGACGCGGAACAGATCGCGCACGCGTTCAAGGGCGGCACTCAATGAAAAAAAAAATAAACTGACGGATTGCAAAAACAAAGAGAGAAAATGCAACACCTGGCTTTTTTTGACCCGACCTTGGCCCTGGCCCTGGGCAAAGTCAACGAAAAACAGGCACGCGTCGCGGGGCAGAAACGCAGACAACAAGAAGACGCCGAAAAAAAGGCCATCGAAGTCCTGCAGACTACCGTGGCTGAGGCGCCCATCGAGAAAGTGTTCAAGCAACCGGCCATTGCCGATGCCACCATCTTGCTGGAAGTGACACCTGAACAAGCCGCCCGCTGCGAACAGCAGCTGATTGGCGGTGGCAAATAATTAAATTTTTTTTTCTTGTCGGGCAGATTAACTATACTAACAAATGAGCGGACATCGAGGCCCCACCGTGCCGCTAGTTAACACCGGCGAAGAGAAGTCGGCGGCCGCCCAGGCCAACCAGGTCGAGCATGGTACCGAGACCCGGCCGATCATCCAGACCGACTCGCTCGCTACCAGCTCGATCATCTACTCGGCCCTGTCCGCCGCGGGCACGGGCCTTGATGACGCCAAATTCCCTGTTATCAGCCAGATGAAGAAGGTGGCCCAGCGCCTGTCGCAGAACTCACTGTCCCCTTGGTATAAGGGAGCGGTCCTGCTCGTCGGCACACCCGCGGAGATCACTGGCGTGTACGGAGAGGCTTTCTGCAAGAGCAACTGCTGTGCAGACCCCGCGAAAGACAAGTGGGAAGTAGATAACACCAACATGCTCCCATGGCTCGTAGAGTTGCGCCGCACTTATGGGAACTCCTGGGAGGGCTGCATGCAAGTGGCAGGTTTCGTGGAACAGTACCAAGCGGCCAAGGTCAGAGACGAACAGTGGGCGCGGATCCCCGCGGTGTCTTCTCTCGATCGCGAGAACGGCTCCGTGCGAGGCTGGAACACCATCCACAAGGCCGGCAATGCCAACATCTTTGAGTAGTAGCTCAAAAAAAGAATCTTGGGGCATTGTTAGATTAAAAGAGCGATCAGCATGACAGACCCTTTTGCCAACTTAGAGCCACCGCTCGAGACAAAGATCGGACAGCCGCCCGTTGTTGGACCTCTCCTCCCCCCTCCTCCGGCCAAGCGGCGCAGAACAGCAGGCCCGTCTCAAGCCAGCCTGGCACGGCGTCTGGGGGCCGCGCCGTCGGCAGCGCCAGAAGACCCCGTGCTGCGCGATGACCCCAACTACCGACTCTTGTGCGCCTATGGCCGCAGTGCCCTCATTGGACCCAAGCTCAAAAAGGCGCACATCAACTGCGACCCAAAATCTCTGCGCAGGCTACCCAGGCAGAAGCTGCCGCTGTTGTTGGACGAAGTCGAGGAAGTGCTGGAAGGCGAACTGTCCGGCGAGCTAGCGGACGCCGTGCTCAAGCAAGGCCTCGTGTGCCTCGAAAACTTGGTAGCGAACCGCTCGCGTTACCAGATCTCGGGCACGACCGAGGCCTGCTTTGCCAATGACCGGTGGTGCTTCTTGCTCGAGCGGGCCAAGCTGCGCGCGGGCATCGGGCTGCAGCGCCTGGACCCTATGACTGAACTGGCTCTGCTGACGGCGCAAACGGCCGCCATCACCCACGCCAAGAACACGATGTTCGCAGCACAGCCAGCAGCTAGCCAAGCGACAAATCTGGACGCACCCGCGCCTTCGACAGAGGAGGAAAAGAAGAAGAGTAGTTAAATAATAAAAAAATTTTATTTTGTTGTGTGCCAATTAAACATCTCTCCGAAAAGGAATGTCCGAAGTGGTCAGCGATCTGTTCTCGCTTGAAAACTTTGCCCGGTCAGGCGCGGCGGCCGCTTTTGCCTATGTGGCCGCCCCGGTCGTCATTCAGGGCCCTGCCGTCTTCAACCTCTCGGCCGTGCCCGGCCTCAGTGGTGTCATGGTCAGCAAGAGCACCGGCCTGGCGGTGGTGGCCTTTGTGACTGCCACTGCTATTGACCTCATTCAAAGTAGGGTCCTTAACCGCACCAAGGAGGGCCGCCTGGCCTCTTACCCTAGCCTGGCCGTGCACGTGGCGGGTGGAGGCCTGTTGTTTGCCATGCTGCCCAGGCTCATGGGCCGCGGCCAGCTTGGGATGGTAGGCGACAGCGACGCGGCCAAGCAACTGTTCTTGATTGGTGCACTTTCAGAAGTCTTTTCTCAGTACTTCTACGAAGGCTACCTGAACCCCGCGGGCCAAGGACACTACCGCTTCTAAACAAAAAAAGAATCTTGTGTAGCTAGTCTAAAGTGTGAACCATGCCGGTGGAAGAAGCTCTGCTGGCCTGGGCGCTGATCGCTACGACCGCTATCATCGTGGTCACCTGCTGCAAACGACTATTTCGTCCTCCAAAGATCTCGTGCGACCTCGACAAGCCGCTGCCCACACACTACGTGACGCTCGATGACCTCCTCCGGCGGCCTTACCAAGCGCCAAGCGCTGCAGAAGCTCTTTGCGGACCTGGAGACTGTGCTGGACAACTGGGGGCTGCTGTCCCTCGGCGAGAGCAAGGACCTGCGGATGCAGTGGAACCTAGGTCTTGAGCAGCAAGTTGCGACCGTTGAAAAGTTCTTTTTGCCTGCCTACAAGGACGGCAAGCTCGCTGCGTACGTCCAGAGCGAAGCTGGCATCTGGTTTGAGCTGGCCGCCAAAACTCGTGCTCCGACTGCCGCCCTACAACAGCTACAACAGAGACTTTTGGCCAAGCAGAGTGTGGCCAAAGACGCTCAGTTCCTGGGACAAATTACGCAAGTCATGGAACGCATCTGCCAAGTCATTGTCTTTTAAATGATTAAATGAAAAAATTTAATTTTCGTAACTCACTAAGTTTAAATAAAGAAAGATGGGCAAGCACGCGCGAGAAAGGCACGAGCGGCACACGGTCAAGAAGGCCGCCCGCAAGGAAGCCAAGCACGAGGCCAAAACAGTCAAGCAAACGGCCAAGAAGCAGAGGAAAGAAGAGAAGAGAGAAAAGACGAAGCAAAACCTGCGCCAGGTCGGCCAGACCTTTAGAGGCATCGGTAACTTTGTCGGCAAGCAGATCGACAAGGTGACCGACATCCCGAAGGAAGCAATGGACACCACCAGGCAGCTAGGCGACAACGCCGAGGGCGGCCTCAAGTCCATGGCGCTGCCTTTGGCGGTCGGCGCCGCGGCGATCGGGGCCGTGATGATCCTGAAAAAATAAAAAAAATCTTCTTTGTGCTTAATATTATAATACGCTCGATGTCTTCCGCCACCGTCGTCGTGCCCCCGCAGAAGTTGCAAAAGGTCGCCACCGGCAAGAGAGCCCGCAACGGCCAGGAGATCGTGATTGACCCTGAGCACGCCCGCGCGATCAATGCTCGTCCTTGCTGGACGCAGACGGTCATGGCGCCCGCCGCCGCGACCTCGGCGCTGAGCAACACCGCTTTTTTCAGCTTTATCCTCGAGAACAACCAGGCCGGCGCGATCCATGACGCGACCCTTCGTTTCAAGCTCACGTTCACGACCGCTAGCACCAACCAGCCGACCGACTCGCGTGTTTTGCCTACCACCCAGTGGTTCGAGCGTATCGAGTACATCGACCGCCTGACGGGCACTGAAATCGCGCGCTACCACGGCGACATGATGCACCTGATACTCAACACGCTGTCGCAAGAGGCCATCGACCAGATCGCCGACATGGTCAACATGTGCCCCAAGACGGGCAAGACCAGCGGCCGCCAGTGGGAGCACAACGCCGAGCAGTACTTCTACTTGCCCCTGGTGCACACTTGGTTGAACGGCATGGATTTGGACTTGAGCACGCTGTGTGGCGATCTCGAAATCCGATTCTACCCCAGAGGCTCGATCTTTGTGGCGGCCCAGTCGGCAGTCAACGGCCAGTCCGCGCCCGCCGTGCCTTGCATTGCCAGCCTGAGCGAGATCCGCTTCATCACGGGCTGCACGCAGCTGCCGAACGGGATGCGCCTGGGCCGGAACCCACAGAAGATGGGCAAGGTCGCCGAGCAGAAATACATCGACTTTGTGCAGTACACGGCCTACGCCCAGCGCATCAAGCCCTCCGACCGCTTGGCGATTGACTTGGACCAATTCTCCCACCACTCCGGCGGGTTGTTTGTCTTCATCCGTAAGAGCGGCGACCAGACCTCGTACGGAGACGCCACGACCTACTACCCGCAGTACACGTACGACACCACGGGTCGCCTGATGACCTACGACGCGCTGGGCGATTCGACGACGATCGACCTCGAGGACGTCCACGGCAGATCGCAGATGGGCGAAGGCACCCCGATCGACGAGCGCTTTTTCCGCGAGGAGACGATGGGCCAGCTCATGCGCAGCTCTTACATGCAGTCCAACGGCGTGTACCTGATCCCGTTTACCAACGATCCCAAGGCCATGTTAGACGGCGTGATGGACGGCTACAAGACCTTTGTGGGCAACCGCGAGCGCCTGGTGATCAACACCGGCCCCGCGCCGGTAGCGACGACCGCCTCGTTCGGGGTGCCCGCGCTGGACACCTGGACTGCGGCCAACACCCTGTACATGCTCATCAAGTACGACGGCGTCGTCGTGCTTTTCACGGACATTTCCTCTAATATCGGCGCCTGGGCGAAAGCGGGTGCCAACGGCTACGATAGCCCGTGCACGGCCGCGTGGACCAACATCACCAAGGCGCTGGCCACCAACCCACTCTTGCGCAGGAAGGGCGTCAAGCTCTCGATCAAGAACGCCGACGGTACCGCGGACTTCACTGACGCCAAGAACATCGTGGTCACGTACAAGGATCTCAACGACCAGCCGTTGATCTGCAGCCCAGAAGATCTCATGAGGCTGTCGATCGAAGTGGTCAATATGTCTGCGACCGAGAAACTCACCGAGCATTACATTTGCTATGGCTATACCGCCGGCAAACGCGGCGTGGTGGACGGGCTTTACGATATTACGATTTACTCTGCCTATTTCAAGTACCTTCACGAGGCCAACGGCAGCCTGGAGGTGGCCTCGGTTTAAAATTCTAGATTATAACGTTGCGTTTTTATTAAAAAAAAGAATCTTCTTGATGCTCTATTATAACAAAGGCCCGAAAAGCCCAAAGAAAGATGTCTTCCAACTGCGCTTCTTGTGGACACGCCACCGCTGCTGCTCCCGCCAAGCCCGAGCGCAAGCCCCGTGCGCCGTCCGCGTACAATCAATTCTTTCAACAAAAGATGCAAGACCCCGAGATTCGCGCACTTGAACACAAAATGAGGATGAAGGTCATCTCCGAGCAATGGAATGCTCAAAAACAGAAGACGGCTGCTCCTGCTGCTCCTGCTTCCGCACCCCAGTCGGCACAGCAATCGGCAGCGAGCGAGGCACTCCCTGCTGGACGACCTGCCCTCGTGCGGTCCCTCTGACCAGCGCACAGAAGGCAAGACCAAAGGCGTCACTCAAGTGATCGCACTCGCTGAGGCCTCTAGTCTCACCGGTCACGTCGAACGATTCTATTAAATTCTGTGCCAGCACCCTGGACTGTAACTTGAATTTGCCCTTGATCCGCCCGGACATAACCGGCGTCAGTGAGAAAAAGCAAGAAAACTTGAATGAGCTCTGGTAGAAAAGTAGCTCCTTGGCACCGAGCGCTAGCATCGTTGCGCCGGCTGCCGCTTGGACGAGCAAATTTGAGGGATTCGTGTTCGCTCTCCCAAAGTTCTGGTCCTCGACCACACAGACGTCGGCGTTGTACACTTCGTCAATGGCGTTCAGGCACGCAAACAGGGACTTGGTCTTGAAGCTGTCAGTGTCGTCCTGTCTGGCGACATCCAGTACTCTGGCATAAGTGACTGCGATGGCGTTGGTGCTGTTGTCTTTTGTGAGCACTACCACCCCAAGGTTTCTCAGCCCTGGGTCGATTGACACGACTTTTTTCATTTTTGTTTTAATACAAGACGAACTTTCTTTTTTTTGTCTACACGTCCTCGTACCAAGACAGGCTCAGGTGCACATCCGCCGACCCGGAAGTAGTACTAGCCGCAATGCAGAGCACTTCTCCCGGCCCGATTGCGACGTTGAGTCTACTTAGGTCGAGACTGGCCGACGCCGAGCCCGTGGCCGACACGACGCACGCGGCCACTGCGTTACCGCCAGACACCGTGACCAGGCCTGCGGAGTACTCAGTGTTAGAGGCGGCCGCGTCGTGGTTCGCGTAGGTCGGCGCGCTGCCGAACGTGGCTTGCGTGAGCACTCGCAAGATCACGGGCTTGGTGCCCGAGACGGCCGTAGCGGTCAACAGGGTCGGGAACAGCAGGTCGTTGTTAGGGAGGGCGCCGATCAAGCTCTTGTTGCGGATCACCAACGCGTTACTTTCAGTCGTACCAATGGTCTGCACGTTGGTGCGCGCAAAGCTGAGGCCCAGCTGTTTCAAGGGGCCTTCGACCAGGACGCCGACACTGGCGGTGCGCACCAGGCCTCCAGCGCCGGTAGTCTTGAGCCTGAACGGCAAGCTGGCGTTGCTGAGCGAAGGCGTCGTGTTGGCGCCCGCGTACTGGATTCGGTGCACGGGCACTAGCACCCCGTCCGACTGCCTTTCGACCGAGAACGTGACGGCCCCAAAGCCTAGGTACTGGAGCTGAATCTGAAAGATGTTACCCTTGGCCCAGTCCTTGCGGTCCATGACGTCGTCGCCGCCCAGGCAGTTGTTAAGGTTCCAGTCTTTCTGGTCGACATAAGTGTCGACGGTCGCGTTGCGGTGCAAGATCCGCAGCCTGTTAGTTCGGGTCTGGTCCTGCACAAAGAAGAAGCCGTTATTGTCGTCTCCTAGGCCGGCCATGGCCGAATTAGCCACGTTGGCCGCGGCGGGGAACAGCGCCGTGAAGCGGCAGACGAGCCCTTGCCCCGCGCGGTACTTGCAGCGACGAAGCGTTTCGGCCTGTGCGGCGCCGCTGAGCGACAACAGGCCGGCGGCAGTGGTCACGGAGCCAGAGGTCGCGAACTTGCGCGAGTTTAGGGTGCCGGTGTAAGGGAAAGTCTCTTGCACTAGCGGGGTAGACTCCGCGACCTTATGCTCGCCAAAGGCCGTGACCATGCTAGGCAGCGGTTTGGTCTCGACCACATCCTCCAGGCGCAGGCGCTTGTTGCCGCTGAGTGTCAGCATATTTTTTTTCCTCTTGCACTACACTAGTGACAACATTTAATTTTTTTTATTTTTCCTGGAATGAGCGGCCTGCGCAACATTTCGGAGATGAACCTCTTGGTTCGTAGCAAGGACAGAGACCGGGTGCAAGGCTCGGGCGATTCGGCCGAGTTCCGGCTGTCGCTGTCGGAGGCGATCCTAGGCAGATACAAGCTCATCTGGGCCACGATCCCGAACGCAACGTACAACATCAATTCCAAGAACAACAAGCTGTACTTAAACTCCACTGCCACGGGCGACGTGACGATCACGATCCCGTCACAGAATTACACTGGCGAAACTTTGGCCGACACGCTGCAGTCGCTTTTAATCAACGAGGGCTTTGTACAAGTAGGCCAGTCGATCGGAGTGGTTTATCTCGACACCAAGCTCAAGCTGCAGTTCACACTGTCTGCGGCGGCAGAGTTCAAAATCTACAGCAAGAGCGGCGACGACAGCGCACACGCCGTGCTAGGCTTCCCGACTTCGGCCCAGAACGAGCTCTTTGCGCTGACGTCGGGCCAGGCCACCGTCTTGCCACAAGTCGTGGCCTTAGGCTTGCCGACTTCGCTAGGCATCAAGATCAAGGAATGCTCGAGCCTGGCCTACTCGACGGGCGGCAACTACGAGGAGGTGTCTCTGACGGGTGCAGTCTCGCGCGGCACAAAAGTCCAATCGGGCAGTTTAATCATCCCGTTTTTGGCTTCCGCGGGGGGCTATCAGTCTTCGGCCCAGGACCGGCACGACCAGTACGTGGTGTTTCCGACGCTGACAAAGTACCTGCACCTGCAGGTGTGCAATCCTGACACCAGGGACAAGGTGGACTTGAATGGGGCGGACTGGGAGATGCTGCTGTCGAAAGCCGGTTGCTGATAGAGTGGCCGCCGGCCCAACAGTCGCACATCTTTTTTTTAAATCTTGCAGTTTCCCATCACCAAAAGTAGAGATGGACGAGGATAAAATCCTGGCTATTCGAGCGCGGTCGAGCGAGAATCACGACTCGGACGACAGCGATGTCAAGCGGGAGGAAGAGAAGTGGTCTTCGAGGCACGAGTCCTACTTTGCGAGCGTGGTAGACGAATGCGCCCTGCACGCGCGCCTCAACAACTCGGCGGGCTACTACTACTACAACCGCTTCCTGCTGTTTGGCTTGCTGTCTACTATCGTGCCGGCGATCTGCTCGATTATCGTCGGCAATTTCGGCTTCAAGGCGTGCGGAGCAGGCCGGACGGGCTACGACTGGGTCAGCGTGACCTGTTTAATCTTGGTAGCCATCATCTCGGGCACCAACAGCTTTTTCAACTTTGGCCAGAAAGCAGAGCGTCACTTCTCGTGCGAGATCCTGTTTGAGATGGTCAAGAACGAGCTGTCGGTCGAGATGGCCAAGAAGAGGCGCTTCAGACTGGCCGCGGACGTGCTGCTGGTCAAGATCACCATGGCCCTGGAAAAAGTGCGCTCGAATGAGCAGGTTATACCAGGCCCAGTGTTGTGGGCGCACCGCCTGGACCGAGAGAAGCTGGCCAAAGCGCGCGCGCAGATGGTGACGAGCGGCGACCCGGTCAGGCTCCACCGGGGCACACCCGTGACGCTGGGCAGGCACTTGATCCCGATGCCTGCTTAGCTGACCGTGCAGACCTTGGGGCACAACTCGCAACAGTTGGTGGCGAGGGCGGCCTTCACAAGCTCCCAGATGACATCGACCACGGGCGGGATCAGCTTGTCCACGTTGTCGTCGGGACACAAGTCGACGAGCACGGACACGAGGATCTGCTTCTTCTCCTCGCCAGTGTGATTAGTGTAGAACGCAAGGTACTTGACCCCGTGAACAATTAACGCTGGCACCGCCTGCCAGCTGAAATCGCTGTAGCTGCGCTTGAGCTCGAGTGCGAGCTCGTGCGAGGTTACGGTGATGGACTCTGGCGACGAGGGCATCAGCCGTTGTTCGGTCTTACGTCTTTGCAACATGATCTTTGTTCTTTGTTCTGTTGTGCCGATAAGAAAAAAATATATCCTCTTTCCCCTTTACTATTAAAAGAGGAATGGCCTTGCTGAAGCTGGACAACCGGCAGCTGAACGAATTATGGACACTGAAGAAAAACTGCTCGTGCCGGAAGAATCGCGGTTTTGTCTCTTTCCCATCAGGCGTCCGGACCTGTATTCATTCTATGAGGCTTCGTTGCGATCGTTTTGGACGGCAGACGAGCTTGATTTGAGCCGGGAACAGGCCGATTTTAAGAAACTGAGCGCGGACGAGCAGCATTTTATTAAGATGGTGCTGGGCTTCTTTGCCTCGAGCGACGGCATCATTCAAGAGAACCTGGCCGCTAATTTTTTGGCCGAAGTGCAGTATTCTGAGGCTAGGCTTTTTTATTCTTACCAGATCTTTAACGAAGCGGAACACTCGCGGACCTACAGCCTGTTGATCGACACGATCATCAGCGACCAGCAAGAGAAGGACAAGCTGTTCAATGCGATCACGCAGGTCCCGACCGTCGCCCAAAAAGCCAAGTGGGCGCTGCAGTGGCTCAGCCCGGCCCGGTCTTCGTTTGCAGAGCGCTTGGTGGCGTTCGCTTGTGTTGAGCTTGTCCAGTTCGCCTCTTCTTTCGCCTCCATCTTTTGGCTGAAACAAAAGCACCCGGGCCTGCTGCAAGGCCTGTGCACCTCGAACGAGTTTATTGCCCGGGACGAGACGCAGCACGGCCTGTTCGCGTGCCACTTGTACAAGCACCACGTGTCGAACAAGCTGCAGATGTCGCGCATTTTCCAGATCGTGGCGGGCTGTGTCGAAGTCGAGCGGAGGTTCGTCAGCGAGTCGCTGCCGGTGGCCTTGTTAGGGCTAAACGCCACGCTGATGGAGCGCTATGTCGAGTTCGTAGCGGACGGCCTGCTGCAGAACTTGGGCCTGAGCGAAAAGCTGTACGGAGTGGCCAAGTGCCCCTTGCCCTTCATGGAGCAGCTAGGCGTGGTAGGCAAGACCAACTTTTTCGAGAAAAGAGTGAGCGAGTACGCGCGGGCGCCGGCCAAGGAGCCCGAATGGGGTTTAGACCAAGACTTCTAGCCATTGATGGTGTCAGGCAGCATGTCAACGGCCGTCTCCTCTATCGCCATTTCGGCCTCGACGGCCGCGTGGGCGGCAGACTCAGCGGCCGCCTCCGCCTCCTCTTCTTGTTTGATCAACTGCTTGATCCGCAGGCGCGTCTCCCTGCAATCACAGACCTTTTCGCAGAGCGCAATCTGCAGCTGCAGCCGCTCTCGTTCTACTGCCAAGATCCGGCGGCGGGCCAGACATTCGGCTAGTTCGTTCTCGTTTGCAGCTAGTGCTTGTCGCAACGCGTCCATTTTTAATTAAAAGATACAGACTCGAAAGAAAAAAAAATCAGCCCGGAATCTCGGTAATGGTCACTCTACCCCTTGAATAAACAGTTGAACCGCCGATGACAAGGCTCCAGCTGACGCCACCTTGTGTCTCACCGTAAGCTTCGAACCAAATATACTCGCCTGCTGCCACTTCCATGATACCCGACAGGCTGAGCGAAGTGTACCGCCCGTTAGAGAAGAGCCCATGGGCGCCCGCCGTTACTTGAAAATTGGCTTCTGTCTGTTGTACGCCGGTGCTTGAGGCGGGTCTCACAGTATTCCTTTCGACCCAGACATCGTAATAGGCTCCACTGGTCGGTGGGTTGTTGGTAGCAGCGGCCGAGGTAATAAACTTGAACGAACCGGTGATCAGCCACTTCCTGGGCATGCCGGACGTGTTCCGCCAAGTAGTAAAGCCGTTGTAGGTCTCGCAGGTGATGTAGCCGTATTTCGGCTGCAGCCTCACTACGCCGTCGACTGGGACCTTCCTGGCATTTGCACTGGCGACAGTGACGGCACTGTCGCTCGTCAGCCAGTGGCCTCGATCCCAGGTGCCCAGTTCGAGCTCGCCAAGGTCGTTGAGTTGGAGGACGCGGTCCTGGCCAGAGGCAGGGAGGCCGGTCGGCAGCTTGAGCGAAACCGACCCCCACGTCGGCGCGGCGAGCGTGCTGCTGGTTCCGGCCGAGGTATAGAACACGGGAACCAGCTCCGCGACGTCGGGGTAAGTAATGCCGCCTAGGGGATAGATAGACTCGATCACCCAGCGATAGACCTTGAATTGTCCCGTCGTGGTGAGCGTAATTCGCCTGAGGCCTTCGGACAGTGGCCAAAGAGGCTCACCGGTGCTGGTGCGGTATAAGGTAGTCCAGGTGGTGGGAGTGTCGCTTGCCTCGGTAGAACCGAGAACGGCCAGCTTCTGGGGGTATATACTTGCGCTGGTGCCGAGCTGTCGCGGTCTATAATCAAAAGAGACCAGCGTCACGGTTACTCCGTCCACCCGCCTTAGCTGGAACCACTCGCCTTGAATCCCGTTGGTAGTCTGGTTGAAGGTCGGCGTGTTGTAGTTTCCGTTGGCTCCCACGTAGCTATTGTTAGCGGCCACCCAGCCAAGGTCATTGCCGGAAGACGCGCCATCAAACATGCGCCAGGCCTCGTAGGAAGCATTATAGACACTGGACCTCGTCAGGGACCAGACGGAGCTGTAGTCAGTATTGCTCGCGGTGTACGTAGGAAAGGTGTAGAGGGTGCCCTGGGCCGTGAGCACGAGCGAGGTCGCGGCGCCCGTGCCCAAGTTGCCGCTGCTGTCCAGCGTGACCAGGGCCTTCTGTCCGGCAGAAGGCAACGAGGTCGGCAGCGTAAAGTTGCTCGCGGTCAGTTCACCGCTGGTGCTGTTATACTGCAGCGCCTTCTCTGACGAGGTGCTGGCCACGCTCTGCCTGACGGGCTTGATCACGGCCGAGCTGTTAGTGGCGTTGCTTACGACTGAGCCAGTGGCGTTGAGCACGATCGAGTTGGCACCGCTCGCCTGGGCGCCGTAGCCTACGGCCACCGCGCTGGTGCCGGTACAAGAGGAATCCGCGCCCAGTGCAACAGACTTGGTCGACTGGTCTGAGTTTGACGCGTTTTTGCCTATCGCGACCGCGAGCGTGCTCTGCCTGGTCTGTCCCGCGTAGGGCCCGATGGCGATCGCGTCGGTGGACTGCCTGTCCTCGCCGGCCTGCAGGCCTACCGCGATGGCTCGCGATGCCTGGTAGATCAAGCCAGTGCCCGTCCCGATATTCACTTCTGAGGTGTCACCAATGCCTAGTTTGCCGTCCGAGCCGATCGTCACGAACCGCACGGGGCCTGGATCGGGCAGCAGGCTAGGCAGACTCAGCGCAACCGTCCCGGTGCTCGCGATCGTAGATGTACCGATCGTCAGTGGCGACGTGTGTGCGTGCGAGTCCACATAAAACTTGTTTGTGGCATCGTATCGGTCAACAGGAGCACCGAGCTTTTTTGGCAAATATGGACACTTTGTAAAAGTAAAGCCCAGCCTTAGAAATGCTATCCATATCTGGCCAGGCTGTGCTTTGGTAAATGCCAGCAAGATATAACGCGCCACGACAGTCGTGGCGGGCGTAAATGTCTGTGACGCAGAGCTAATGGCAGTGCGGCTGTCCCACAGGTTGTAGGTCACGCCATCGGTAGAAGCGCCGACGTAATATTCATAAGGCCCCTTGGTGGGCGCGGGGTCGTACGAGTACGACGACACGTGGGCGGGCGACCCGAGATCCATCTTCAGCCACGCGCCGTTGTAAGTAACGCCAGAGATAACAGACTTGCTGCCTTTGGAACCGCTGTAGATCGAAGGGTTCGCGGCGTTGTAGTTATCGTCGGTGTTAACCTGCCAGATTGTACTGGCGTTCGAATCAAAGGCCTTCCAAGCTTGGTCTATGCCCACAAGTTCACTGGACGCGCTCGCAGTGTAGCCACCCGAGCTATTGCTGGTCATGGCGTCTGGTTTGTTTGTGTACGAAACCTCCTCGAAGCTCAGGTTGTGTCCGATTGTCTGATCCCCGTGCTGCAGCGCGCCGGCCGAGGTCAGCGACACTAGCGACGTCGCAGCGGGCAGCGCGGTTGGCAGACTCAGCGCGACCGTCCCGGTGCTCGCAATCGTGGATGTGCCGATCGTCAGTGGCGACTTTGAGGTTTGCTCGTCCACGTACCCTTTGTTCGCAGCGTCAGTCACACGATAAGGGGCTGCCAGGTTCTGGGGCAGATAGGTAAAATCGTCGAAATCGAATTTTAGCGAGGCTATCTCGTTAACGATCCGGCCTATCAGGTTACTGGAACCAGCAACTCTGAAGACCATCACCACATACCTGCCAAGTGGTGTTGATATCGGGGCAAAAGTTTTTTCCTGACTGACGGTAAACGTCTGTGTCACGTTCTGGTCGTCCCACATGGTCCAAGTAGAGCCGTCCACGCTAGTAGCCATCGCCCACTGGCCGGGCGCATACGAGGTTGCCGAGTTTATGTTACTGGCGGAAGTAACGTAGTACTTTGTCAGTTGAACCACCCTACCTAAATCGAGCTGCAACCAGTTGCCGTTCACAAAAACGCCGCCTATCGTCTTGCCAGTCACTCCCAGCGAGCCACTCCAAACGCCTGTAGTAGCGTCGTAAGGGCCTGTGCCCATGTGGGTGGTACTATTGGAGTTGTCGAACGCGAGCCTGGCATCATACAAGACATTGTCCCCGTACCGCCCGTCGGAGCTCGACGTATAGGTGTACCCGCCGGAGGTCCAGGGGTTCGTAGTCATGTTGCTTGGCATCTTGCTGCCAGTAGTAATCGTATTGAAACGCAAGTTGTGATTGATCGCATAATCTCCGTGCTGCAACTGGCCGGTAGAGGCCAGCGACACGAGGCTCGTGGTGCCAGCCGAATACGGCAGATCGACCGGCAGCTTGAGTGCAGAAGAGCCAGAGGCTGGAGCGGAAAGCGTGCTGGTGCCTCCAGCCCCGCTGAGTGACAGCGAGCTAGCAGCCCCTGTGGCGAGCTGCCCCCCTGAATCGAGTGTCACCAGTGAAGCACTTCCTGGCAGGGCTGTCGGTAGCTTGAGCGCAGATGAACCGGAAGCCGGAGCGGAAAGCGTGCTGGTGCCTCCAGTCCCGCTGAGCGACAGCGAGCTAGCAGCCCCTGTGGCAAGCTGCCCCCCTGAATCGAGAGTCACTAACACGGTGCTACCAGGCAGGGCGGTAGGCAGCTTGAGTGAAGACGAGCCCGAGGCCGGAGCTGCAAGTGTGCTGTCGCCACCAGCCCCTGTCAGCTTGAGCGTCGAAGAGTTGACGAGGTTAGCCAGCGAGGTTCCGTGCGGGTTGCCGCTAGTAATGCCGCGGTGAGTCGTGTTGGCGCTCACGCTCGAGTTGTTGCTCACGCCAGTAGCAAAGTCGGTAATGTGAGTCGTCAGAGTGCCGTGCGGGTTGGCGTTGGTGATGCCGGCATGGACCGCGATGGCACTGTCGACGTAGGTCTTGTTGGCGCCGTCGGTCCCATTTGCGGGAGGGCCCAGGTTCTTAACTCTGAGAGCGGGCCCGCTGTAATCGAAAGTCAGCGAGACGAACTGGACGTAGTTATAACCGCTCGAATTTTCAGTGACTATCAGCGCCGCGTACCGGCAGACCACGGGCACAGAAGGTGTAAAAGCAGCTTCTGTCCAGTCTGCGAAGGCGTATCTTGTTGTCTGTTGGTGCCAAGTAGTCCAAGTACTCCCGTCGTCACTGACCGCCATCACCCACTTACCAGGCGATCTCTGTGCAGCATAGTCTCCGGGCGTGATGTAGTACTTGCTCAGCTGCACGTCCGCCCCGAAATCGAGCTGGATCCACTCCCCATTCACGTTTGAGCCTCCCACTGATTTGAACTTGGTGCCGGTGTAGAGACCAGTGGTATTGTTGTAGACGTTCAGCGGCGACGCCCAGTAAGACGCGGAGCTGTTGTCAAACACCTTAAAAGGCGCGTACGTGGTGGCTGGTTGAAGGTACCAGGCACTACCGCTCGCGACAAACGTTTGACCGCCAGACGTCCAGCTCGAGGATGTCATGCCGTTAGGCATTCGGCTGCCACTCGGGGACACGTTTGTAAAAGAAAGGCTGTGCCCAACCTGCTGCGCGTGTGCCAAGTTGCCGCTGCCGTCTACAGTGACCAGTGAGGCTACGGACGGCAGACTACTGAAAGTCTTGATGGCGCTGGAGCCAGTGTCTGGCGCGGAAAGCGTGCTGTCGCCGCCCGCCCCCGTCAGCTTGAGCGTCGACGAGTTCACGAGGTTAGCCAGCGAGGTCCCGTGCGGGTTGTTGGTAGCAGTCAAATGGCTGCTTGTGCCTAGCACGCCGTCTGGATCGACCGTCACCAGCTGTGCGGTCGAGGCGGGCAAAGGGTCCGGCAGCCTCGCGAGAGTGTCTGGGATCGTTGTGACCGTAAAGTCAGTGTCCATGAGCACGATTGCGCCATTGCCCGTTGGGAGCCAAAGATGGCTGCTTGAGCGTCCTGTCCTTGACTGCAAAGATCGAGCCGTCTGGATCCATGGTCACGACACAGTCGTTTTGAGTAGGCAGCACCGACGGGAGCTTCACCGCCCCTGCCAGCTGGTGGTCGACGTACGCCTTGGGCGCCAGCTGGTAGGCCTTGGTAGGATAGCTAGTGTTCTCAATGCAGCCGGCATTGTACACCTGGTAGTCGAAGGCCAGGCTCCGCATGTACCAAACTCCCGCCCCGTTGTTCTTGGTGCAGATTACACGCAGGTACCTGGCGTACTCGGCCGCCGTCGCAGGCGTAAACGTGCGCAGGCTGTCGCCCACAAAGGTCTGGGCGGTCCGGCTGTCCCAAGTGAACCACCGGCTGCCGTCCGCGCTATAAGCGACTACCCAGTCTCTGGGCGCGGTAATGGCACCCGCGGACGTGACGTGGTAAGCAGTCAGTCTAGCGTGCTTGCCCAGATCGAGCTGGAGCCACGCGCCGACCACCGTGAGATTATCGACCACCGTCTCGATCATGCCGGTGTAATTGTTGCCGCTGTAGCTGTCGGGGGCGGTGGTGCCCCACAAGGTCGAGAAGTCGTTGTCGAAGGCCAAGTAGGCCTGAGCGGAATTGCTAGAGGCCGAGGCCACAAAGCCCGCGGAGCTGTTAGAAGTCATCCCGGCCGGCTGGTTAACTTTTGCTTCGGTGTCCAGGGTCAGGGTGATTAGGTCCTGCAGGTCCACTAGGTGCGGGTTGCCGGACGTCGTCAGTCTGTGTTCGGTGTTGAGGACTACCGCCGCGTTCGCGGCCACTCCACCTCTCGCCCATCTTACGCCCCCATCACCGTCCGAAACGAGGACATCGTCGGTCTCTCCGTCGGCCGGCAGCACAAAGTCGTCTGCTTGGCCGTCTATCCGGCGGCGCTTGTACGACCTGGCCACTTCCATGCCTGGTTTTGCTGATTAAATAACAGATCAAGAGAAAAAGTTTTTTTAATCTCAGTTTACAAGATCTCGTCTAAGAAATTGTCAACAAAGCGCATGCGATCTTCCCAAGTGTCTCCGCCAGGGACGTCGCGAGCGGGGTTGATGCAGGCGCCGTCGCCATAAGGACGGCAGACGAGCGAGGCTAAGTCACGAGGGTCCCCCTTTTTACAAGTCCCCGACCAGTACAGCTGGCCTTCAAAAAAACAGGCGCCACAGGTAGGACAGACTGCTAACATTTTCGTATTTAATAGAACCAGAGGAAAAAAACATTTTAATTATTTTTTTTACTGCTCGGCCAGTAGCGCACGGACTCTCTGGAAGAACCCGAGGAGACGCCTGTTTATTTCAACCACTGTTCCCTCCCAGTACTCGTCCACACTTTCGCGGATGGAAGCAAGCGTTCTCCTGTCCACTAGTATATCGCGCTCGGTTTCAGGCTGGGGTAGTAGTTGATCCAAGATATCCTGTTCGGACCACCACATGCTAACCGTGCCGACACCGGGCACGCGAAGGGGGGGCAAGGACATATACGCACACAGAAAAACTTGGCCAGCTATGCCAAGATGCCTCCATGCATCGGCCGTCAGCGGGTCCAGCGGGTCATAACAGACTGGATTGAGGTATTGCCTGACCACTTCCACTAGCACGTCCGGCATGTTAAACTCCTTTTCCAGTAGGGACAACCCTTTGTGCTCCGCAGCAACCAGACTGGCCACGATACCCATCAGCGACCCATCAGAGGGAGCGGTCATCACCAGCTGATCCAGTACGGAACACAACGGGACACGAGGACTGTCTTCGTATTCCCAGCAACCTATCACGCCTTCGCCTTCCTCGTCGTATACCCAATAACCCTCTCTGGCTTCGGAGTACTTAGCCCAAGAAAAACGGACAGATCGGTCGGTTATGTCAACCATTTCCTTCAACAGGTCTGACATCATGTCACTCGACCGTCCAGGCTCATTGTCGTAGTAGAGACGCGCCGTAGCCCGCTTCGCGTGTTCGGACACCGGCTCGCGGGGGGCAGTGCGGGTAAGCGAGGACAGCTCCAGGAGGCGGCGCCGCTTGCGAGGCTGTGAGTCCGTACCAGCGGTCGTCCGTTTATTCCGCAGAGCGAGCATCATTTTTCTTGGCAGGTAGGGCAGGAGCAATTGCGCGGTGGCACCTAAAGCAAGAAAAAGTCGAATTGGAAGAGGGACAAAGAAACTTTAGCGTGTTTTGTGGCGCGGTAAATTTCCGGGAAATCGACCACAAAAACAGGAAGAGACAAAAATGGCAATAGTCTCGTTCCGGCTCCAGGGTACTTCTTGGGTTCGCTTGGGAACCCAAGTCTGAGCTGGTCACGGCCAGACAACTGGTCTACCGAGGCACGAGGCACGCGCCCATGGTCCGGCCGGCTCCTGTCTGGTCGGGCCGGCGCCTGCCTATCGACAATTTTTATGAATTATTTTTTATTGGCGAAAACGACCCCCCCCCCTCCAGTGCCGATCCGACGAAACAGACCCCCCCCCCCTCCGGTGGCGATCCTGGGAAACAACCCCCCCTTCCGGTACCGATCCGCCGAAACGACCCCCCCCCCCCCTTCCGGTGCCGGTACAGGCAAAACGACCCCCCCCCCTCCGGTGCCGACCCCATGAAAATCACAAAAGATAGTAATATATCCGTGCAGAGCCAGACCCCGGCGGACAGCCAAGGGCGCCCACCCTACTCTTTTTTTTCTCTAAACAATGCGGTGGTTCGTTTTTGACACCTGCGCCACCCAGGATCTTATAGAGTACACTTTCTGGTCAAGGTCAAAAACGAACCACCCGATTGAAAAGCGCGCGGATAGCCAAGGGCGCCCACCCCTACAAACAATGCGGTGGTTCGTTTTTGACCCCTGCGCCACCCAGGATCTTATAGAGTACACTTTCTGGTCAAGGTCAAAAACGAACCACTCTCTGGTGCAGCATCAGCGGATTCCAACCACGGAAAGGCGCGCCAAAAATCGGTGGTTCGAACGTGCCCGCCATATCTTATAGAGTGTACTTTCCAGGTAAGGCCAGATTCGAACCACTCATTTTCACGGGAAGTTTTCCGCGGAAAAAAACAGTGGTTCGAACGTGCCCACCATATCTTATAGAGTGTACTTTCCAGGTAAGGCCAGATTCGAACCACTCATTTTCACGGGAAGTTTTCCGCGAAAAAAACAGTGGTTCGAACGTGCCCACCATATCTTATAGAGTGTATTTTCCAGGTAAGGCCAGATTCGAACCACCCACAAAAAAGAGGCAAGAAGGGGGGGGGGGGCACCCACCTACCACCCTAGTGACCAACTCAGTGTGGCCACTAGTGCACTTGGCTGGTCACTAGGGTGGTAGGTGGTGAGCCTCCCCCCCTCCTCTGCCTTCTCCTCTGCCTTCTTCTTCTCTTCTCTGCCACTTCTGCCTCTTTTTTTTCTCTGTGTGTGTGGTTCGAACGTGCCCGCCATATCTTATAGAGTGTACTTTCTGGGTAAGGACGGGTTCGAACCACTCATTTTCACGGGAAGTTTTCCATGGAAAAAAAATCAGTGGTTCGAACGTGCCCGCCATATCTTATAGAGTGTACTTTCTGGGTAAGGACGGGTTCGAACCACTCATTTTCACGGGAAGTTTTCCATGGAAAAAAAATCAGTGGTTCGAACGTGCCCGCCATATCTTATAGAGTGTACTTTCTGGGTAAGGACGGGTTCGAACCACTCATTTTCACGGGAAGAGACAGAAGAAGATGCAGAAGGGGGGGGGGGCCACCCACCTACCACCCTAGTGACCAACTCAGTGTGGCACTGGTGCACTTGGCTGGTCACTGGGGTAGTAGGTGGCATGGCTCCCCCCCCCTCTGCCTCTTTTTTTTGGTGGTTCGAACGTGCCCGCCATATCTTATAGAGTGTATTTTCTAGGTAAGGACAGGTTCGAACCACTGCCGTTACGCGACACCAGCCATGGCCGGCCACGATTTACATGTAACGGGTGTAGCCAGTGTCGGGGTAGCCAGGGTAGGGGGGGGGTCGCAACGAAATTTTCCGCAAAAATCGGTTGCACAGTGTGACAATGTATATTTCTTTAGTTACTAGGGCTGCTAGCTGCCTGCGATGAGGGCGTCTCATGCCCTCTGTCGCCTGCTGCTTGCAGCGTCAGACTTTCGCCTCGGCTAGCTACTGGCGATGTGGACATCTCATGCCCTCTGTCGCCTGCTGCTTGCAGCGTCAGACTTTCGCCTCGGCTAGCTACTGGCGATGTGGGCATCTCATGCCCTCTGTCGCCTGCTGCTTGCTGCTGCGTCAGCGTACAAGCCAGCCGCACGCTAAGTCGGCAGCCGGCTTGTTAAAAAAAATTTTGTGGTCGGTATTAATCCTAAAAATAAGGAGACCCACGCTTGTGGGGCGGGTCCTTTTTCAGGCGAGAGGTGGCGATGGCGAGGGGTAACCAGTGTAGGGGGGGGGGGTAGCCAATGCAGGGATAGCCAGGGTAGGGGGGGGGGGGTAGCCAGCGTCTGGGTAGCCAGGGTAGGGGGGGGGGGGTAGCCAGCGTCTGGGTAGCCAGGGTAGGGGGGTAGCCAGCGTCTGGGTAGCCAGGGTAGGGGGGGTAGCCAGCGTCTGGGTAGCCAGGGTAGGGGGGGGTAGCCAGCGTCTGGGTAGCCAGGGTAGGGGGGGGTAGTCCCCAGTACCTATGGTGAGTGGTGTGTGTGAGAGTACACACACTCCACGAGCTAAGCTAGCTGATACGCCCGTCAGACTGTGCCAGCTTGCTTAAAAAATTTTTACGGCGGAACCGTTATTTTTATATACCACTTTTCAGAAAACCCACACTTGTGGGACGGGTCCGGTGCCACCGCCCACCACAAAACCGCCGGTGGCACCGGTGACCACAAAAAATGTAAAAACCCTGCTGGTGGCACCACAGGCGGGTATTACCCTAGTTGTGGATGCACATCACGAATGCCACTTTTGCCTGCGCGGATACGGTACAAAAAGGCAATGTATTATCCCACTAGGACAAAAATGGCATTTTGTTTTATCAGGCCTATCGATAAAATTTTTGAAAATATTTATGTATATATATATATATATATATTATATATATATGCATAAGTCTTGCATATATATATATATATATATAGACAGACAGGCAGACAGATAGACAGGCAGGCAGACAGACAGACAGACAGACAGACAGCACAGACAGACAGCACAGACGGACAGTCTGAGACAGACAGACAGACAGACGGACAGACAGTACTAGTCTGAGACAGAGAGACAGAGAGACAGAAAGACTGACAGACAGAGAGACAGACAGACAGGCAGACACACACAGTGACAAACACACACACACACACACACTCACACACACACACACACAGACAGTGCGTAAGTGGAATCAAAAAGTTATTGTTTGTGTGGGAAAGAAAATAGAAAAGTGTGTGGTAACCGGTGGAAAGAAAATAGCGCAAGGTGTGAACTACCATGCAAAAACAACTTTGAGGCAGAAGAAATAACCCTCCAAAAGTTAGAGATAACCATTTTTGGAGGCAAAAAATAAAAGAAATACAGTAAAAAGTTTCTGGAGTATTTTCCAAGTCCAAACCCACCTATGAACTTCACGGGCAGTGGCTTTTCTTTCAATGGTAAAAAGACTTGGTAAACCGTTCGGACCCTGTTGCAGAAATTCGGCACCCTTCTTTTTTTTGCAATAGCCGGATGGTTTTGCCTGACTAATTTCTACGGTTTCTGCGGCGACCAAGTTTTTTCCTAAAATGGGGCCGGCCATTTGCGTGGGAAAAATTTGAACCGTGTGGTGCAAAGCGCCAGCTGACAGGTCGTCTCTTCTTTCGCAGTTCTTCTCTTCCTTGCATCCTTACTCTCTCTCTCTCTCTCTCTCTCTCAAAGTCACTCTCTGTCTCGTCTTCTTATTGCTTGCTTCTTTGAATTTCAGAACTCTTTTCGTTCCATTCGTTTTCTCTCTTTCTTGTTCTCTTTCTTTTCTTTTCTTTTCTTTTCTTTCTTTCTTTCTTTCTTTCTTTTGCCCTCATACTTGATAATCCTTCCTTTCTTTTTTTCTTTTCTCTCTTTCTTTTCTTTCTTTCTTCCTCTCTTTTCTCTCTTTTCTTTCTTTTCTTCTTTATTTTCTTTCTTTTGTTCTATTTCTTCTCTTTCGTTTCTTTCTTTCTTTCTTTCTTTCGATCTCTCTCTCTTTTTCTTTTCGTTCTATTCTTTTTTCTCTTTTCCTTCCGACTTTTTTCTCTTTTCCTTCCGCCTTTTTTTCTTTTCTCTTTTCTTTTTATCTCTTTCTCTTGCCCTTACACTTGGTAATCCTTCTCTCTTTTCTTTGTTATTTTCTCTCCTTTCTTTTCTTTCCTTTCTTTTTTCTCTTTTCTGTCCTTCTTTTCTTTTCTCTCCTTTTTCTCTTTCTCTTGCCCTTACACTTGGTAATCATTCCTTTCTCTGTTTTCTTTCTTTGTTTTTTACATTCTTTTCTTTTTCTCTGCCTGTCTTTTCTTTTTCGTTTCTTTTCTTTCCATCTCTTTTCTTTTTCTACTATTACTAATACTATTACTATTATTATTATTACTAATACTATTACTAGTAGTACTATTGTCTTTTTCGTTTCTTTCTTTTCTACCTGTCTTTTCTTTATTTTCTCTTTTTCTTTTCTTTTTTTAATATATATTGCCCTTAAACTTGGTAATCCTTCCTTTCTTTTCTTTGTCTGTTCTTTTCTTTCTCGTTTTGTTTCTCTCTTTTCTTTCTCTCTTCTCTCTCTCTCTTTTTTCCGTATTATTACTATTATTATCATTTTATTTGAGAGTACATAGGCCATCGGTCCCTTTCCATGGGCTGATTGGTATAAAGCTCCTAGAGTAATGTTCTATGCCGTCACTTCCTTTATTCCACCGATTGGTGTGGAGACTTTCCTTATGGAATGGAGGACTGGATGCACATGGCCTTTTGGCTCAGCAATTGGCAGGAGATACACTATCATTTTATTTTTTTATATTATTATTATTATTATTATTTTATTTTATTATGTTATTATTATTATTATTATTATTACTATTATGGAGGGGTGCACAGTGTGGCACCCCACGGGAAGAGGAGGTGGTTGGGCCTCTTCCCACTGGTTTCGAGGCTATGTCGTTGTGTTGGCTGCGAGGTTATGTTGTTGTGTTGGTTCCGATGCTATGTTGTGTCGGTTCCGAGGCTATGATGTTGTGTTGGTTCCGATGCTCTGTTGTTGTGTGGGTTCCGAGGCTATGTTGTTGCGTTGGTTCCGACGCCATGTCGTGTTTTTATAAGACATACACCACGTGGGATCAAAGGGGTATTTACATTCCGCGATCTAGGGGTGTGACGGGTTTCGAGGCGTCCCAGACACTTACCACAAAACGTCCTCATGCGCTGGCAGACCGCATGAAATGTCTGCTACCCCTGTGAGTACCTCCATATGGGACCTATCCAGTCTCGTGAAGCTCTCACGCGGGGAAGATCAATCATTTGTAGTTGATTTCCTGCAAGGTACCCGACACTGTGCGGGTAGGAGGGACTTCCTTTTGGGGCCTTCTATGCAGGATGGTTAGAGTCACTCCTCCCTCCCCAACATACTCACTGTAGTTCCTGTTGGGTCGAGGGATGGAGGCGCATGGCCCTCGGGCTCAGCCATGACAGATCAATATATATATTATTACTATTATTATTATTATTACTTAGGGAGTACATAGGCCATCGGTCCTTTCCATGGGCTGATTGGTATAAAGCTCCTAGAGTAATGTTCTATGCCGTCACTTCCTTTATTCCACCGATTGGTGTGGAGACTTTCCTTATGGAATGGAGGACTGGATGCACATGGCCTTTTGGCTCAGCAATTGGCAGGAGATACACTATTATTATTACTATTATTGTTATTATTATTATTATTATTCTGGAGGGGTGCACAAGATGGCACTCCATGGGAAGAGGAGGTGGTTGGGCCTCTCCCCACGAAGGTGACCGCTTGGGGAGGGCGGTCACCGGGATATGCGCAACTCTCAACTGGGCATTTACTCGGTAGGGGTTCGGCCAGGCAGGTTGTGTGGTTGTCTGTTGGATTGTTGGTTGGCTCGTTTTTCTTGGCTGTTGGTTTGGGTCTGGTTTCCTGGTTAGCCCATTTTCGCAGAATTTCCTGCCGAGTAAATGCCTGGGGGCTTCCAGTTCCGGTTTGGTGATCTTGTTGAGGTGAGCATTCGGAGGAAACAGTACCGAGATGGGTTGAAGATAGGATTCACATTGAGCCGAGATGGGGCTGAGTTGACCTGTTCCAACTCGGCTCCATTTCGGCTTCATGTTAATCCTATCTTCATCCTATCTGGGTTTTGTCTCCTCCCTATCTTCGCTTCTTCGGGGTTGCCTAACTGGAACACATGATGAGCGCACGTTGGAGAGGGGCTTCAGTCGGTCCCAATGCCTTGCCAGTGCCTTGCTGCGTTGCCGTGCCTTGCCCCATGCATTCACACCCTCCACCGTTGCATTTCTAACTGAGCAGCTTCGGCTGGGATTACTATACTTGTCTGTAAGACCCTATAGGTACCGCTAGGTTCGCGCCTTCTATACCCACGTGGGGGAAGGAGTTTCAGCGGCACGCCGTCCGATCTGGCTCCACTCGGGGACACCCGTACCTCATGATGTGTATTGTTAGGAGCAGCTGAAAGTCCATAAGGCATGAGAGTAGAGGCGTTGGCGATGCGATGGAGAGTGTGTGTAGTGCGTGAGGCAGGTTCTGGCGACGCTGGGGGTGCTGGCGGGCGCCGAAGGGCACGAAGCGACGCGGCAGCGTCCAGTGACACCGGCGGAAATGCGTGTAGTGTGTGTTGCAGATACCGCCGATGCTATTTGCATGGACGGGCGCTTTCCTCGGCGTAAAGAGGCGCGGCGGTGATGGCCAGCGACATTGGCCGTCTACTACTCTCAATGGATTACAAATACGCGAAGCACGGAGCTACCACTGTGGCCCTTATGGGACAAGGTAGAATTGCCGAAGACCTGGACAATCCCCGTGGGAATGCCTCTTCGACGGGCTCTGGCCCGATGTCCCAGGATGGGAGGATGAGGGCTCGCGTATATGACGGAATTCCTGAACCACGTGGAGAGGCTATCTTAGCTGCGCCTCATCCTTCCTCCCCAAACCAGGCACACGGGTCGGCGCTTCAACATAAGGCGAGCGGCGCTATATGGCAGATGGCACCGCCGCCTCGACGGTACCGGCGGGTAGATCGGTACGACAAGGACGGGCGTAATCTGATTGTCTGGGGGCTCTCAGAACGCGCCAATCTACAGGAGATCGCCTCCAAAATGAGCGGTCTTGGTCTGGTGGTCCCGGTAATGGAGTGGCAAGGCCAGCGAATGTCTCGTCACCTGGAGCTGGTCTAGAATGTGTCGATGATGTGCAGGTGGTGTCTTCGGAATTGGCTGCCGATGCACCTAAGTGTGTGTCTGAGTGTGCTGATGTGCATGTGGTGCCCCTGCATTCGGCGGCCAGTGCAGTGGGGGACCAACCTGCGCAAGCACCTGCAGAGGGGGGCAGCACGAGGGCGGAAGCCAAGCGCGGCCGTCGGGTCCGGAAACGAGCCAAGAAGCACCGCTCCAAGCAGTGCGATACCGGCTTCAAGCTACTCGTCGCGAGTCACAACTGGCAGGGTAAAACGGGATACGACAACGTAGGCACGGCGGAATGGGCATCATTCTACAAGCACGAGGGCTGGCTAGTCATCGGGGCTCAGGAGCACCGCACGGGCAAGAAGCAACTTTCCAAATGCAGCCTGGATGGATTCCGGATTTTTGGAAAACCTGCGGAGGTCAGCGAGAAAAATCGCTGCAAGGGTGGGGTTCTATTCGCGGTGGCTAACTTCCTTGGTCCGTATTGCAACCTGGTGTCAGCCCCCGTCGACCACCGGCAGCAAGTGTGGCTGCGTATCGCCTCAAGTGTTACCGGCGCTCAGGATATCTATGTGGGCAACGGCTACTTTCCCCAGGAAACGCAGGAAGAAGAGTCGTCAGAGGCGTATGCGGCCTGGCAGGCAGCTATAGCTTTTTTTGGAGCCAAAGGTCTTGTGGTCACGGTGGCGGATGCCAACGCAAAGCTCGGGCCGGCATGCAGCCGAAAAGAGGAGGGCATCGTCGGTCAGCACGGGGAGGTCGATGATAAGGGAGCACCGGTACGTTCGGAGAACGGCAAGAGACTCGCGGCTGTCCTCGTCGCTTCGGGCCTGCGAAATCTGAGCGGCTTCTCGTGCCCAGTGGAAGGGTCCTACTGGTGGTCCCGGCGTGAGCAGCGCGGCATGGGCACAGGCAAGCACCTCCTCGATTACATCTGCGCGTCGCCTGGCTTGGCATCTGGAGCAAAGTTCGGAGTATGCGAAGATGATCTTGATACGGACCACAAGGCAGTATGGGCCGAACTGACGTGGAGCGGCCAGCGCCGGCCAAAGCGGGCTGCGAAACCTTACAGGTCCTTTCGTGTTGATAAGCTTATTGGTGCTGGTGTCTCGGGTAATGATCACGCTGCGAAGCAAGCGCTGGATTATCTACGCGACAAGTTCGATGACGTATTCCAGCATTGCCTACAGAAGCTTGGAGTACATCAGCTGCCTGAGCTTGACCTATCGGGTGGTGCCGACAGCCAACGGGTGGTAGATGACGTCACCGAGCGAGTGGCGCAGTCCTTCCGAATGGCGGCGCACCGGGTCCTTGGCTCCAGATGTATACGACCCCGTTTCACCAACAATTGGTTCGACGGGGAGCTAAAGGAGCTCATTCAGCAGCGCCGGGAGGCCTACGCAGCATACAGGAGGGATGAATCGAATGCAGAAGCCCGTCTGAATCGGCTACGGCTCCGCAAGCAAATTCGGAAGGCAACTCGGGCCAAGAAGTCCGCCTCCTTCAAGCAAGTGCAGGAAGAAGCGGTCAAATGTCAACGCGAGCAATCCTCAAAGCGCTTTTGGCTACTCGCGAAGCGGCTTGGCGGGGCACGCAGAACGAAGGTCTCCGCGCCGGTGCAAAGGGAGGATGGCTCACTGGCGTGTACGCTGCCGGAAAAGGTCGCTCGGTGGGAGGAATTTCGGAAAAATTCAGTGAAGCCACGGGAAAATCCGGCAAGTGCGGCTGTTGTGGTGGAGTGCTGTGCAGAAGCAGGCTCGCTGGAGTGGGAGGAAGCCGAAGCTAAGCGGCAGTTCCACTGGAACGATCGCTTCAGAGATGAGGTGGCCCGGGCTATGAAGGAGCACGAAGTAGGTGAAGACACTTGCGAAGAGCTGGACAAGCCGTTCACGCAAGAGGAGGTCCTTGCAAGGCAACGTGCCCTGAATAACCACAAAGCTTGTGGCGAGGACAAAGTGAAGAACGAGATGCTCAAGTATGGCGGCGCCTACATCAATGGCTACTTAACGCAGTACTTCAACTGGATTCGAGAAGCCGAGAGGACTCCAAAAGCTTGGGGCAAGGGAATCATCGTCAATATCCCCAAGGGTGGGGATCCTACGGATCCTGACAACTGGAGGGATATCTCGATTATTAGTTGCCTTGGTAAGCTGTATCTGTCCTTATTAGCTACTCGTCTAACGCTCTTCGTGGATGGCCCGGATAAGCTACGTCCAGAGCAGGGAGGCTTCCGCCCGGGGCGTCGCACTACGGATCAGGTCTTTACCCTTTGGCAGAGGTTGAAGGGGCGTCAGCAGCAGAAGCGGGAGTCGTATGTCCTGTTCGTCGATCTACGCAAGGCTTTCCCGTCTGTTTGGAGAGATGGCCTATTTGAGAGGCTCTGGAAGCGGGGTGTAAGGGGCAAGTTCTGGCGCACGCTACGCAGGTGCTACGAGCAGACTTCGTCGCAAGTGCTAGTTGATGGAGCACTCACCCCCGAAGTACTGGAGGGTGTAGGCGTCCAACAGGGGTCCCCTCTCTCTCCCACACTCTCCAACGTCTTTATGGATGAGCTGTGTGATCGGCTGGCGAGTGCCCTCAAGATCACGAATGTGAAGCGGCTGAACGACATCAAGGCACTTCTATACGCGGACGACGTGGCCCTCATCGCTCACAGTCGCACCGAGCTCCAGAAGATGGTCAATGTTGTGGCCAAGTTCGCGGAAGATTACCGGCTGGAAGTCAACTTGAAGCCCGGCAAGACGGAAATCATGCCCATTTACACATCGAGCAAGGCGAAACGACCAAGTATCAGGGAGCGAGGTGAGCCCGTGGTGTTGTTTTGCGGCCAGAAGCTTTGTGTCACCAGTCAGTACAAGTACCTGGGAGTGGTTATCACCGACGACCTGAAGTGGAAGGAGCAGGCCCTGCGGGCTACGCGTGTCACTAAGTCGCCACCGCAGGTTGGTACTCTTTGTGGTGTGCATGTGAGATACAAGCTAGGTATCGTCTCATGTGCTGGAATCAACTTGTGGGGGCCAAGCTGAAGTACGCCTTCGATGTCTGGCGTGCCCCCGTATCGCAGCTCACCAAGCTGGAGGCAGCAATGCTGCGCCCCATGAGGATGATTCTCGGCATCAGCCCTAAGACAAGCAAGTGGATTACACTCTTTCTGGCGCGCTCTTTGAGTGCGGAGCGTTTGCGGCGGGCGGCACAACTGAAGTTCTATGGACGGCTGCGTGTTCTACCGGAGAAGCGATTTCCTGTCATCGCATCTCAAGTCAAATCCGACTGGACTGCGGAGGCCGAAGGCGCTATCAGGGACTCAATGGATCTACAACAAGGGCTTCAATGGATCTACAACAAGGGCTTCAGGAGCTCCTAAATAGCTCAGAGAAGGACCTCGAGGGTTGGTGTTCGACTGTGGACAAGTGGGCCCTTCAGCAGGACGTCAAGATGGTGCAGCAACTGATGTGGGACAAGCGAGAGGCATGCAAGTAGTATAGGTGCCACTATAAGACAGCATTTGCAGACATGGGGGGGTAGCAAGAGAGATAACGGCTAAATTCGCTCTCCTATTAATCGCAAAGTCGCGACATTAAAAAATAAAAACTATTTCAAAACGATGAAATAACTTCTCCTATTGAAAGTTTGATTTTTTATATAGTGCCACTATAAGACAACGTCTCCATTTTTTTTGCGACACTGCGACAAAAAAGCGAAATTCTGTCGCAACCTCTGCGACACTGCGACACTGCGGCGCCGCCGTGTTGCGGTGTCGCATGGTGATATTCGCGGAAATAGAACATCTAGAATAGCCATCTGGTGGCACCCAATCTCCTTATCTCTATCTCCTACACGTAAATCTCCGACATGTCGGAGATTGGGATTTACATGTTGGAGATATTCTTGTCGGTAATCTCTGACACGTCAGAGATAGGAGGTATTCAGGTTATCTATGTGTTATAATTTCATTTAAGAATAAGGACACTTAAATATAAAACAAATGGACACCGAACATTTTTCAATATCTAGGGGATGCGTTATGGTTAAAAAGAACATAAAGAGACCTATGGTAAGAGTACAATGGTATGAAGGTAAAAAAAGTAAATGTAAAAGTTTCTGTATTGGCAAGAAACGAACATTTGAGCAAGCAATAGAACTAGCAAACAAATACCATAATGAGATAATTATTCCAAAATATGAAACAATATATAAAAGAAAAACCAAAGAAAATATCGCAATCAATTACTAACAACACAGACGAACGATGTAATATGTGTGGATATATGGAAAGTAATTGTCATTGTGGTAGCGGATATAATCAGCGTCTTGATACTAGTTCATACAATGCTTCTTATAACTCATACAGAATGAAGTAGAAATAAGTGCCCAGCAATATAATTTTTTTATGTTATCAAAAATTTTTTAATTTATGTTAAGGATAAGGACACATAATATTAAAGGACACATTAAGGACACATAATTAATTAATTCCAAAATTTTTATATTTCTTGGTATATAGTTATGGACACACACGACTACAAAGGTGTTGTCTATCGGCTAGACAAACTAAGGGAATACAAGATAAATTATGAAATTAAACATGTTAGGGGACATGATGCGCTGTTTATTCAACCAAGTAATAGGTATATAAGGATTGATACGCCAACAGCCCAAAATTACTTAAACAGAGTAAGAGGTGTTTCGTACTTCCGACAACAAAATATTCCTATTGCTCCTCCATTGCCTATTGAAATTTCTCAAAGTATAAGACAGGAGAATGTCAGAGACTTGATGCGATATGGTAATTACAATATATTGCGGGACAATAGCGAAGAACACAAACTCGGAATTAATGAGAGCCAGTATAAAGTGAGGATTACTGGAAACCTTCATTCATTCACTATTAGAGATGTAATAAATTTTATTGGAATTATCCTAAAAGATTTTATTCAAAGACATCCACCAAATAGTAAAGTCAGTTTAAGTATTGAATTTATAAACGGGCATTATGGAGCAGTATCAACAGGTATGAAAACTATTAACGAAATTTCTGTTGAAGATGTATTAGAAAGATTATCTAATATATTTCAAAGTAATGAAAGCCTTTATACTGATGAAAAAGGAGCAAATATGGATAATTTAAAGTTTGTATTAAAATCTATTAAGATGCCTACAGGCGGAACAAGGCTACAAGTTATTAACAAATTAGATATCTATAAGAAAAGAGGGGTTATCCAAATCAACAACACCGATAACATATGCTTAGCAAGGGCAATTGTTGTAGTCCGAGCAAAAAAAGAAAATAATGAAAAATATTCACAGATTATGAAAGGAAGAAAGATACAAGAAGAATTGGCAAGAGAACTACATGAGAAAGCAAATGTTATTGAAAATGTCTGTGGTATTCCAGAGATTAATATATTTGCTAATTACATTAACTATAATTTGGTTATTGTTGAATTCCCTGACAAAATCGTTTATAAAACAGATCTACTTGATGCCAGCGGCGAACGGCTTACTAATCTTTATATTCTCAAAACAGAAGGACATTACGATGCTATAACTAATATGAAGTCTATGCTAAGTAAAAAGAACTTCTGTGAGTTATGCCTAAGAGGATATATGAACACACACTCGTGCGAATTTGTATGTAATATATGCGGAGTATCTGGCTGTCAAGGTATAAAAGATAAATCTCAGTGGATTGAATGTAAAGAATGTTGTAGAAACTTTCCTAACAAGCAATGTTATATCAACCATAAAAAGGATGCTTTGGAGAATAAGAACATTTCTAATATGTGCGATGAAAAAGCAAAATGTAAGGAATGCGGAACAAATTATAAAACTAAAGATGGACATAAAATGCGGATATGCGAAGTGTCGTAATTGTAAAGAAATACAACCACTAGAACACAAATGCGAAATATCTAAAAAAGCAATCCTAACGCCAACAGAAAAATATGTATTCTTTGATTTTGAGGCAACACAAGACACAGGTGAACATATCGTTAATCATACTGAAAGCCAGTATTTCAACGACAGCACACCAATAATTCACAAGAATATTGATGACTTCTGTAAGTGGATATTTGATATCAAGCATAATGATTATACATTTATAGCACATAACGCCAGAGGCTACGATTGTCAGTTTATTCTCAAGTGGTTAGTTGATAATGGACATGCGCCATTTGTCATTTATCAAGGCGGTAAAATTATGATGATGATACATAAGAAATTTAGATTTATTGATAGTCTAAGTTTTCTTCCGATGCCATTGGCTGATTTTCCTAAGACATTTGGATTGAACGAACTTAAAAAAGGCTACTTTCCACATTTCTTCAATACTTCAAAAAATCAAAATTATGTAGGTGTTATGCCACATAAGAAACATTACGGATACAACACAATGAAAGGAGATAAAAGACAGGAATTCTTAAATTGGTATGATGAGCAAGTTAGTATCAACAATCACTTTGACATGAAAAAAGAAATTGCTGAGTATTGCCATTCCGATGTTGAATATATTGAGACGAGGCTGTATGATGTTTAGAAACTCGTTTCTAGAATTCGGTATTGACCCTTTTAGATATACAACAATTGCGAGTTGTGTGATGGCTTTATATCGTGGTAAATTTATGCCTGAGAAATCAATTGCTGTATTGAAGAATGAAAAGCAAAACAGGATGACCTCACGGGCATGTGTTGAATGGTTAGCATATCGTAGTAGATTAGACAATACTGACATTAAACATGCCTTCAATGGAGGTGAAAAAAATGTTTTACCTCAACTCAAAGCAGTCCAATGTATACGTAGATGGATGGGACGGCAAAAAAAACGTCGCTTATGAGTTTTATGGATGTCATTGGCACGGATGTCAGAAGTGCTATAACAGCAATACAATGAATATTAAGAAAAATAAGACTATGGGAGAACTATATAAAAATACAAAGTCAAGAGAAGTTTTATTGAGCAAACTCTACGGAGTATCCAAAGTCATTACTATTTGGGAATTGCGAATGGAGACTATCTAGAACAAGTCAAGTATTGGCAGAAGATACAAATGAACAAATTATGGAGCAAGAACTATTAAGTCCGAGAGAAGCAATGTTTGGAGGCAGAACTAATGCTCTCACATTATACTGGAAATCAAGACATGAAAGTGAATATGCTAATTACATTGATGTCTCTGGATTGTATCCCGCTGTTATGTATTATGACCCTTATCCGACAGGGCACCATGAAATCATACATCCAAAGAATGATACAGAAAGAAAACAAGTAGCAAATGAATATTATTAATAAAGTCTATTTCGGAATTGTAAAAAGCAAAAATGCTACCTCCTAAGGGCTTAATTCATCCAGTCTTACCAAAAGCAGACAGAGGTAAGATGATGTATTACCTATGCGATAAGTGCGGGATGACAGGACACCACGGCCAATGTAATCACTCTGATAATGAGCGAGCATTAACAGGCACATGGGCTACTCCAGAAATCTATAAGGCACTTGACAAAGGATACAAATTGATGAAAGTATATGAAGTGTGGAACTGGGTTGAACAAAGTGATAGTTTATTCAAAGAATACATTAAAACCTTTATCAAGGTAAAACAAGAGTCTACAGGATACCCAAAAGGATGTATCACAGATGAAGATAAAAATCGCTACATTGACAATATGGAAATTAAAATGGGTGTTAGAATGGATAAAGATAAAATAGAAAAGAACTCTGGAAGAAGAGCTGTTGCCAAGTTGTGCTTAAACTCTTTATGGGGAAAATTTGGAGAAAAACAAAATAAAACACAAACTAAATTTATAAGAGACAAAGATGATTTATACAAACTAATGAACGATAAGACAATTGACAACATTAATATTAATATAGTTAATGAAGATGTAGTGGAAGCAAGTTATGACTTAAAACAGGATGCTGTGAGCGACCCAATTAAAACAAATATTGTTATTGCTCTATTTACTACATGCCATGCTAGAATGAGGCTTTATGATAAGATGGACAAATTAGGATACAGAATATTATACCACGATACCGATAGTGTAATATATACTACTGACTTAACAAAAGGAGAAGTAGAAGAAAAAACAGGTGAATTATTAGGTGAATGGACTGATGAATTAGGTGGAGCCAAAATAAAAACCTTTGTTGGGGGCGGGCCGAAATGTTATGGATATGTATTGGATAATGGACAAGCCTGTATGAAAGTAAAGGGGTTTAGCATGAATTATGAGACTAACAAAGCATTAAACCTACCTAATATGTTAAGTGTTATCAGTTGTGGCTTGGGACTAAAGAACACTGAATTGTATGAGAAAGGAAAAAACGAATTACTAGAACTATTGAAAACAGATGAAGAGAAATGTATTGCTAAACGAATTGAGAAGTCTGGTAAGGTTGTGATTGTAGAAAACAGCAAGATAACAAGAGACAAGCAAAAGAAAAAGATAACAAGCGAATACTTAGAAAAAATATTTAGTTATACATACACGAAACGACAGGTTATAGGAGTTATTGATAACGCAATTGAAACGAGACCATTCGGCTACTATTGATATTGAAAAAACACGGGAGCGGTGTATCTCAAACAAGTTTGAGATTGGAGTGAAGGATTTTCAAATATCAATTAATTAATTTTTTATTTTTTATATCCTATAGTATATACTAATGTCTCTCAAGTCTCTCGCGGAAAAATTTGAAAAACTTTCTATCAATAATAAAACATTTACTTTGGATGATATCAAGCAAGTCATTGATGGTCATGTAAATGAATATAAATCTGAAAGTAAAAAACTTCAAGAACAAGGATTGCTACCTATTGGAAAATATAAGGGGAAGTCCGTTGCTGATGTCGCTGTATTTGACAAGCAATACTTAATATGGTTGAACAAGCAACCGATGATGGTAAACTATCCAGAACTCAAAAAAGAAATTGTTAAATATATTCTATAATCACACTACATTCTCCTTTAAATTAGTCCCTTGGACAATTGTCGGTAGCACGCTACCGACTAAATTTATTTCTTTTTTTATTATTCTTAATATTGCCTTTTCTCTATGAAAATGTTAAATTGTGTATAGTGTGGCTCTTTTAGAATTTCCCTAAAGTCTTCTCTTTCTTCTATTTCTACATTACGATAATTTAGTTTATTCTCTTCTAAATATCGGTCTGTAATTTCTTTAAACTTTATTTTTTCAAAGTGATGGTCAACATGAACGTTTTTTCTATCGTGTATTTCTTTTGTTATTTCACATATATATTTCGGCTCAATGAAAATGTCTATTACCATTCTATTTAAATATTCTTCTATTTGATTTTTTATAGTATTTCTACACGCATCATTAAATTTGGTCTTGGTGTATCTCATCATTTGTTTCTCTTTATTTACCCCAATGTAATTAATACAATTATACCACGAAAATGCTTTTTCTCCTATACGAAAGTGCTTACTACCATATCCATTATTTTCAACATCAATTTCACAATTTATCAAATGTTCAAATTTCGTCTTATAATCAGGATGATTAATTATAATACCCTTAATAAAATTACTATCGTTTTCATTTAACTTTTCATTGTGCTTATATTTGCTGACAATATTTCTTATATATACTATTATTTCTTTCTTTGTTTTAAACATTACTCCGCTTAGTATATACAACATACTATATACTCTTAAATAAAATTAATAAAAAAATAATATTAATAGTATATCAATGACAGACCTAAGCACTAAGCAGGACTACTTGAATGAAATTGAAAAATGGAATATTGACATCGAAGTTAAAAAACCCAATATTAAATGGACTAAGCCTGACATTGTTTCTTTCTATGAGCAATACAAGCCAAGGGACGATAATGTTAAAGTAGTTATTCCGTTAGAGGAGACATTGACGAAAATGATGGAGGAAGAAAGCACTCCATTCACGATGACTGACTTGAAAGAAACGGGAATTACGGAAATCAAGGCTAATGTAGAAATCTCGACATGTCGGAGATAGGAGAATTAAACAAATATCATTGCAAAGAGTGTAATAAAAAAAATGAGCTATCAGCTTCAATCGATGATGATAGATTTTGTAATGTGGCATGTGCTATGTCATTCCTAGAAAAAAATGAAGAAATGAATGAGGTTAGAAAAAATAATCTTATCAAGTTTTTAAAAAATCGTTGGTTGCTTAATATTCCTATTGTTATCAATATATTATTTTTTTGCATTAAGGATCCTCTATCCAAGTAAGGGCATATTGAATACTTATCGTCTGATTTAAAGTAGCCTGTGCAGTTATCGTAAATCTATCCCCAGGAAGCATGTCATCTAAATCATAATCATTTAGGTTAAACCGTCTCGGCACTGCTTAAATTTACATAGATAATCGCTATGGTATTTCCATTAGCCACAGTCGCAGTAGTATCAAATGAAACAAGACTTGTATTTGTATTGTTTCTCAACATAGACTGCACCCGTAAGTGTAGCATTTTTTATTACTTTAATTATCACTCCACTTTTACTATCAGTATTTAAGATATTTAGTCGTCGTGGATATACTATACTATAATTGGTAAGAGCACCGCCTGCCGCAGTCGCATTATTCTCATCGTAAAAACATGAGAAACAGCATTGGTTGCATTGGCGGTTCTTTCATAAATAAATGGAATACCTCTTATAATTTCTGTTCCTTCAATGAAACATCCGACACTAGCGACTTTAACATTTTGGACTGCTACAATAGCACCAACATTCGCTATGTAAGCGGTGAAAGGTAAAGTAGTATTATTCAGTGTAGTTAAAGTTTGGGTTTAGCATATTTAATAGCATGAACCATTTGAAAATCTCCAGTATTAGGATTTTCAATATAGAAAGACACTTGACCAAATCCTAGGTATTGAAACTTAATTTGAAATACATTACCCTTGCTAAAATCGATGGCGGTAAGTATGTTTTCCCATCAGCCTTATCAA